>QVIK01000413.1:0-45565 GCA_003957845.1 Oidium heveae
CATGCCTGAGGCCATGGTCCCGACCGGCTCCGCCGGTCCTGTATCCAAAGTAGACATTATGGCTTATGCCTAGGACCTTAAATAGTATAAAAATAAATATGAAATTTCTTGGCAAAAAATGTGTGGAAAATTCATCCGACAGGGAAATTGTAGGTGGGTCATTTCTTCTGATTTAAGCCTGATTCATACATGGTCTGCTGCATAAAATGTTATGCAATCATACTATCAAAATTTACAACTTGAAAATTGAAGAAAAGATTTAAACAAAGGTTTACAAATAGGATCAACAAAAGCAGATTAAAAACTTAGTCCTCAGTACTCTGTCGGGCCCCCATCAGCATCTATAACCGCCTTACATCGGGACAGCATAATCTCAATATGTTTGACAAATTATTCATAGGACATAGAGTCCAACGCTTCCTTCACAACCAGTCGAATTGTATCTCGAGATCGTTGTTTTTCGCCAGCTAGACTTGGATAGTTGAGCTGAATGTAATCTTCCATACTTTCCCAAACAGCCTCTCTCGTATTAAGGTCTGGGAGGTTAGAAGGCCAAGGAATTGGAGTATTGACTCTCTCCTCCATCTCTTCCATCGTCCTGGCTGCTGCGCGAGGAGGAGCGTTGTCCTACATCACGGAGACCCAGGGCCGCATAGAGATCATCCCATCAATTAGATTTACTATTTTCTCACAGTGCTTTTCAGAATCAGCAGAGCCTCGTTCTTTCCCTCAAGTAGGAAGGGACCTTTTTTCAGACCTACAAAACAACCCCAGAAGATCCAGCTGATACCATTCCTTATCTTTCCACCTACACAGTTGATATCGCATTCTTCATCAGTCTAAAGTTAAATCTAAATCCAAGGATAAAATAAATATTATAGAGCAAAATACTCGCCTCTCTAGAGATGTATTGTCTTGAATGAACTTACCATTTGAAGCTTCAGATCGTATCGAATTGGAGAGTCTAATTAAGAATGAAGTCATAAAGCTTGAAAAATTCGATCAAGAGAACCATGGTAGTGTTAGGCCTTTCAATACACGCTTAGTTCGTGAAATTAAGGGAAAAGACACCGACTGCCCATATGAAAAATCTAGAATGGTAATAGCTGCATAGGGAGATCAAGGGAAGTCTGAAATTCTAACGCAATCGCCCACCCTTCAGCGCGCAAGTCAGCGACTATTAGCAGCAATTGCTCCGTCTCTCTTAAGCAGAACGAAAACGTACACTGGCGAAATGGGTATGTGGCTCAGTGATATTAGCCAAGCATATACCTAGTCAAAAAGTATACTAAATCGTCTCTTTTGTGCGAAGATTCCGGAAAAATTCAAAGTGGAGTATCCAGAGAATACTATCATGGTAGTTCTCAAGCCTATATACGGGATCCTAGAAGCGGGAACTCACTGGTGGGTTACCTATATCTGAGCCCGGTTTGGCGTACGATAGCTCAAATTTTCATATAAAAATTTTCAATCAAACTCATACTCATTTCTTTACTATTTCTTATTAATTAATTTTGCTATTCATTAAATACTAAAACATGGCCACATTCAAAGCAGGATCTTTAAAAAAAGACTCATACGTCGACTGGATTGATATGGTCGAAGGCCACGCTACTGATAGCGGTATATGGAAATTTATCGACCCAAGTAATACAGTTGAGCATCTGGAGCCAAAAAAGCCAGCTTTTATGGATTATGTTGCAAATGCAAGAAAACTTGCAGATTTAGATGATGACGATAAGATAATGTTTCGAGAAGACAATGCACAGTATCGAGTCGATATGCAAAAATATAAACAAGAAATGAAGATTATCGGTGAGCTTAGGGCAAAAATTGTAGAATCTCTACATCCAAATCATCGAAAATTGATATTTGGACATATGACTTGCCGACAGGTCTTATAACAAATAAAAGATAGGCTTGAAACACCCGAAGACTTACAGCAATTAAAACTAATCAATGACTATTCTAAAGCACGACATACTCCACTTAACAAGAACATTGATTCTTGGCTAATGGAATGGGAGCGCCTAGAAGTAATGATTAAAAGACTAAAAGTCTCTGATTTTAGCGACTACAAACTTACGCAAGATTTTCTCACAGCAGCAAACTCCCTTCAACCTATATGGGCTACAACGAAGCGTATGGAGATATGCAAAACTAAAGATAAAACTAGTATCAAATTTTTAGAGATTTTAATCGAATTTCGTCAATTTTGGTCCCTTGCGGAGTTTGAGTCAGAAAATAGAACGGTTGCATTGGCAGCAAGCTTTCAAGGTTTAGAAAATCCAATTAGTCCAAATATTAACAATCAAATAGATAAAAACTATGATATACCAGAGAATAGTTCTAGTAGACCCAAGACTTGTCGTTGTGGTGTTGATCACGATGATAAAGATTGTTACTATCTTGCTCAAGGAAAAGCACCAAATGGATTTACTATGGACGAAAAAATATCTAAAAAATTTAAAGATGCGTGTCGTCGACCTAATTTTAGAACTTTTGTCCGGAAAGCAAATTGGACTTCAGATTGGCTAAAAGATTATGTAAATGAAAATTGGCCAGCAAGCAATCATAGCAATATAAATAAAGGGACTTTTACTACATTAGTAGGTCTTACAGCTTTAACATGTCGACAGAATCATCCGCTTAGAAATGAAATTCTTCTAGATAGTGGAGCTAACGGACATGTTTGCAACAATCTTGGGCTTTTATCGTCTGAGTTAGTTGTGCCAGAAACGCCTACTTTTGTCGAATCTGGGAGCGGAACCAGCCCTATTCTAGGTTACGCAAATATGACATTTAATGCACATATGGATAACGGTGAAACCTTTGAGATGACTATAAAAAATGTCGCATTTGTCCCGGGATATTTAACTTCAGTCATCTCATGGAAGTTACTGAAAAATAAAAACATTAAATGGAACACTGAATCAAATTTTAGTCTTATAATGGAAAACTAATTTGTAGACTATTGGAAAGACACGATCATGATGTTTTTACCGCAGAACCTATCCCCGAGAATATCCGGCAAAAACAAAATATACCAAAAATTCACTCCGATATTAGTGTTAATAATATTTCTAATTTTCAGTTATCTGAATTGTCAAATCTAGATACTAAGTCATCCCTCAATGGGTTGATTAATTCCATGCAGCTACGAAAATCAGAAGGCCCAGAATCTCTCTGGCATCAGCGTTTAGGACACCCAGGACCAGAGGCTCTAAGATATATCCAGAGTGAAACAGTGAAACTACTTGTAAATGGACCAAAGACAATTGATTGCAAAGACTGTGCTATAAATAAAGCTGTCAAAATTGTATCTCGTAGGAAAACAGATCGTGCTACAGCTCCTTTTGAAAAAATTCATTTCGATATAGTCGCATACTCACCTATCGGATTTGATGGTTCCAAGTATATGCTACATTTCACGGATGACCTAAGTAAAATGAACTTTGTATACCTTCTAGTTAACAAGACAGGTCCAAATCTCCTTCGTCATTTTCAAAACTTTGTTGCATACATCAAACGACAAAATGAAAGAGATGTTAAAATTTTTAGATGTGATCAAGAAAGTAGTCTCGGAATCTCGTTTGAAAATTGGGTTGGAGAATTAGGACTTCAAATTGAATGGTCTGCGGTAGCAACTAGTGAGCAAAATGGACTATCTGAACGTTCAGGTGGGATAATACAAACCAAGGCTAGATGTCTGGGTAATGGAGCAAATTTACCTCACGAATACTGGCCAGAGTATGTGATGACGGCAGCATACCTCATAAATCGGACACCTACATCCACTCTTGGTTGGTTGTCGCCATTGGCAAAATTACGAAAATGTTTAAATATTCCTGATAGAGATGAATACAGTCATCTCAAATCTTTTGGATGTATAGCTTATGCACTAGATAAATCAGTTTCAAAGGGAGAAAAAATGAAACCAAGGGCGAAAGTTGGATATCTAGTTGGATATAATTCCCGTAATATTTACAGAATTTTGCTACTTGATATAGGAACAGTTATTGGAACAAGAGATGTTACCTTTAATGAATCCCTTTTCTTTGACGAAAACCTTGAAGTAGATCCTGATGAAGATCTAATTCCAGAAATCTACTTTACAATGATTCCATCAAGACCACAGCTTATTTTAGATATAAATGATACTAAGATACGGAATAACGAGCCAGATAGTCAAACGGATGATGACAAAATTACAATACCTCTATTAATTAAAGATTCGGACCATCCTAAGTTGTCAAAAAATATTCTTGATCCACATCCTAATTCTGAGTCAAAGCCTTATAAAGAAGAACGTATTCCGTCGAAATATTTCAGTGACATTGATGAAAGCAATATAATAGAAGGCCCTAGGACCCGACAAAAGATAAGGAAAGCAAAAATTAACGATATAGGCTCTTTAATTACGGATCTCAATATATTTATTGTTGGTAAGGCTAAACCCTTAGAAAAACTACATAAGTCCAAGCTTCCACCTCCACCTGAAAATTGGCAACAACTGAATAATCATCCATATGCTGAATATTTCCGTGAAGCTATGAATGTCGAGTATAACACATTGTTGACGAAAAAGACTTTTGAGAATGTTAAGCAAACTGATTCAATCCATCCAATTCCTCTTAGATGGGTTTTCACCCATAAGTTTGATGAATCAGGATATCTTCTTAAATTTAAAGCCAGGATATGCGTAAGAGGCGACCTTCAACCAAAAACTGATGAAAACAATTATGCGGCAACACTTGCCTTTCAAGTTTTCCGCCTCCTAGTAGCTCTTATTGCATATTTTGATCTTGAAACGATCCAAGTAGATGCGGTTAATGCATTTTGTAACTCACCACTAGATGAGGAACTCTATATATACAATCCTCCTGGATTTAACTGAAGTGGATGTGTCCTTCGTCTATTACGAGGATTATATGGATTACGTAAATCACCTAAGCTGTGGTTAAAATTACTCTCTGGAACACTTTTTAACATCGGATTGCAACAAATTCCCAGACAACCTTGTATATTCACTGATTTTAAGGGTATTATTGCCTTTTTCTATGTTGATGATCTTGTTTTCGCTTTTCCGAATTCGAGACGAGCCAATGCATTAACCCTTTTGAAAAAGTTAACCCAACAGCATGAATTTAGATTTCTAGGAGAGCTTGAATGGTTTTTGGGGGTTAAAATTAGTCGTGAAAGAGAAAGTAGAAAATTATGGCTCAGTCAAGAAGCATACATCGAGAAGATTTGCCATGAATTTGGATGTTTAGAGTTGTTAAAAATAGTGCACGCGGAATATAAAAGTAAAGTTTATGAATGAATATCAAGATAAAAATTTTCCTTATTTTTCCTCTATTCTTTACTGCGGAATGCAGAGCTACTAATATACATTATTTCCGAGAATCTCTTTCAATAGTCATGAGTACAGTTACTATATTTCTTATTTCTTACAACTGTTTTCCAAACCCGAAACAGTTATTTCTTCGTATATACATTTAGTTGTCTCAAACCTCGAACAAACCAATTCTCACTGCAACCCTCGATAAAAACCAACGTACATTTTATGTACTGTCTTGGAAAAGAGTGGTTGCTAATTGGCTATGTTACAATATATCAAACAAAAACACCTTTTCCATAAATAGAATGCATTAATGCATTACATTTCCTTGACACTAATATTGGGGCACACGATACACCTTTGTGTATCCATGTCTATTATCATGGCTATTCCATGTGCTGTGTAATAATAAATCATATCCTACATCTTAGTAGAATATTCCAACAAAAATAGAATTAGAAAAAGATGATAATGGTCGAGAAAAAGAAATTCCCTTTGGACCTCTATATGATATGTCCCGTGAAGAATTATTAGTTTTGAGAAAAACANAAAACACCTTTTCCATAAATAGAATGCATTAATGCATTACATTTCCTTGACACTAATATTGGGGCACACGATACACCTTTGTGTATCCATGTCTATTATCATGGCTATTCCATGTGCTGTGTAATAATAAATCATATCCTACATCTTAGTAGAATATTCCAACAAGAGTCTAGTCGTCAGGTAAATACTCCTATAGTTACTGACAAGTGGCCAAAGTTCGAAAACCAGGCAAATATTAAAATGATAAAGTTATATCAACAAAAAATAGGTTCTTTGATTTATGCGTCTAGTGTTACAAGACCAGACATATCAAGAACGGTCAATTATTTAGCGGAATTCATGACATATCCGGGGCCAGACCATGATGAGGCTGTAAACCGATGTTTACTTTACCTCTATCATACCAAGAATTTTTGTATTGAATATTCTGGATCTATTAATTCAGATAAATGTTTCGAATGTTCTGCCGATGCGGCATTCGGTAATATTGAAGAACGTCGAAGCGTTCAGGGTTTTGTTTTCAAGCTTTTTGGAGGACCCATACATTGGAGTTCAAATAAACAAAGCACTGTTACTACGTCATCTACTGAAGCTGAACTACTGGCACTTTCATATGCAGCTAAAGAACTAATATGGATAGAACGAATTTTTTTCAGGCATCAAATTCAATTTAGATCAAGAATTGAAACTATTCAATGACAACCTACAAACACTTAGACTATTAACTAAAGAAGATCCATTAATAAAAACAAAACTCAAGCATGTGGACATATGTCAACACTGGCTAAGAGAACGCGTTCAAACGAGGGAATTAAAAGTTGCATAGATCGGCACCGGTGATATGGTTGCTGATGGTATGACCAAAGCTTTGAGTAAACAAAAGCATCTAAATTTTCTTCGCTTACTTAACCTGATTCACATAGACGCTAAACAGGATTAGAAATAAATCTCTAAATCCTGGAGGGGTGTGTCAAACATAGTCAGTATTATTGGCTGCTATTTTGCTGACACTAGCGCCTCTTCCCGCCTCGCTTATATTTGAAGACCTGTGCTCATCTGATAGGGGCAACCAGTGATAAATATATCGATCGTATTGTAGAGGACAGGCCACTGTTACTATTACTGTCGATGTATTTTAAACTTATCAGTTTGTATTTTTCTATCGTGTTACTTTTGGATTGCATGTTATGTTTATTTTAAATTATTTATTTGTATTTATAGCATCAGCTAATATTTCTGATCCATGAAGGAGGTTAATCAGAAATGTATATAGGTAGACTCACAACGAGTAGAATAAGATAAGTCTTTTATACAAGAGGAAATTAAGAGCTATCAATTCCCTATCAATCCCCTAAAGTGACTTCATCTGCCACAGGACAGATATCCAAAATTCCTGATAGATTACTAATGGAGATTTATTTGGTCTTGTCGGAATGCAGACCGACGACACTTTGATTCTGGGTGAGATTGGGTTCTCTGAGAAAGAAGAAAGTAGGCTTAAATTTAATGCGAAACCAAAGAAACAACTCTCTGTAAACAATCAACTCTCCTTTAATGGTAGTATCTTCAAGCTCAAAGAGGACTTCTCAGTCGACCTGCAACAAAATGGCCAAGGGAAAAAGATTGAACTTGTTGATGAAAAATATACTAGTCTAGATCACAGTTCAAGAGTAATCTACGATTTAGTTCAGAAAACCTATGTTCAACAACGCGCTCGAGGCGCATACGTTGCATCNTCAAATTGCCCAGGGAAAAAGATTGAACTTGTTGATGCAAAATATTCTAGTCAAGATCACAGTTCAAAAGTAATCTACGATTTAGTTCAGAAAACCTATTTTCAACAACGCGCTCGAGGTGCATAAGTTGCTTCAATTTGTCAACCAGAAGCGTGTTATGATTTGTCAGTAGCTGCTCAGGTCCAGAATCCTTCAAAGGATGATATAGAAAAACTAAACAAAAGATTAAAATGGCAGAAAGCCAATCTTGAAAGAGGACTGAAGAATGTAACTCTAGATCTTGAAACGTCAAAACTTTATGTTTTTGTGGACAGCTCTTTCGCAAACAACTTTGACCCATCATCCCAAATTGGATATGTCATGGTATTGGCAAATGAAAGTAAACAAGAAAATCAGAAGTTTGCTATTACAGGAAATATAGTCACTATAGTTCGACCAAAAGCAAGCGAGTGACTAGGAGCGTGCTTGCATCTGAAATCTTTGGCATGGTAGGGGGCGCTGATATGGGTTATGCCATTGTCACAACAACCAATTTAATCTTCTCGCAGCTTAAGCTCCCAGCGATTGCAATGATCTTATGTACGGATTCATATTCCTTATATGAATGTCTAGTGAAACTGGGAACCACAAAAGAGAAGCGTCTTATGATTGATATTATGGCGCTAAGACAATCACACGAACGTCGGGAGATATATGATATACGATGGATAAATGGTCTCGATAATCCCGCCAATGCTATGGCCAATTCCAAACCTAATAAAGCTTTAGAAACTCTGATCGATAATAATAAACTGGAGATCCGGGTAGAAGGTTGGGTAAAGAGGGATTAGTGTGATACTCAACCTTATCCTATCATCACGTTACATCAGGAAGATGATCTTAACCATTCCCTTATCAGCTTTCACCATATTTTTGATTGAATTTTATAGTAGATGAATCTGACAACAAGTAAGAGTTGCCAGTGTATGTACAACGTCAGGGATATGGCAATGCCCATTAAGTGACTCATTAGCTAAGCTTACTAATAATCCCTATTTGTAGTTTATAGTCGTTTATGTAGCTTCCCTTAGACAGATGAATACAAGAATGATTTGAAGATCTCTGTGACCTTCATAGCTTTACTACTCGAGTAGAGACGTGATACACCCTGTATATCCAAGAGTCTTAGATTACAGGACTTTTCCAAGTAGTATTTACGAAGCTTACTGCGTTATATGAAACTGCAGAGGAGAACTAGATATGCCATAAGGGCAAATATAGCTTAAGAGAGTATTAAAAAAAAGGCAAAAAATTAATAGTATTCATTCCCTCATCTAGGGCATTTATCCTCAAAAAATCGTGAATGATCCTGTCATTTGCTCAAAGTAACTGCTCTGTCTGGGGATCCAAATAATTTTGGGATGAGCAGGTTTATGGGCCCCGCAGGGCGTCCTCGGCGTCGTTGTAGGATTCGGCAGAAGAAAAAGTGTATTGGAGTCTTAGGGGATCCGCATTTACAGTTCAGATTGGCATCTTTGTGTCTGAAGCGAGTGTGGTAAGTGGCAAAATCACCATGTCCTATCCTGGCAGCAATAATTCGGCTATGTGATTTGCGGCTCAGTTGAAGTTCAGAAGGTGAGCTAAGGGCACTCATAATCTCTAGCTGCTCGTATAGTTTTGGGGTCGCATTAGTCCACCATGCATTTCTATCTCCACTTATTTTAGTTTTTCATCACTTTTCGAGTGATGCCATGGAAAACTTGAGTTTACCGAGATATGGAATTTCAGCCCCTTATTTTGCCAATTTGTCCGCGAGCTCATTTCCTTCAATTCCAGAATGTCCTGGAACCTAGCGTATTTTGATATGACCTCCCTGAACATGAGAGAGTCGTGTGCGGGCTTTCCACGTCTGGAATGCCTCTAAAATATCCAAGAAGACAGTTTGTGAAGGTATGCTGGAAGGTTTCGTCAAAATCTTTTTTGCTACTTCGATATTATCAATAAAAACCCATAAGTCTCGCGCAAAACGAGTCGTAGGTCGCGAAACTGCAGTTTAAATCCCTCTGAGAGCTGCATGTACCTCTGCGTCAAATGGTTCTATATTCGATACCTTTTGTACTAATAACGAACCCTAGATATTTGGTCCTAGTCACATGAAACTCAGACTTATCAATATCGACTTGAAGTCCATTACCCAAGAGTTTATTCATGACTTTCCTCACATGAATATTATGTTCCTTGTCATTTCTTGAGTAAATAAGAATATCATCTAGGTAGACGGAGCAGAAATCGTCCAAATACTCCAATAATATGTCGTTCATGAACCTTTTAATACGTGGCTGGTCCATTTGCCAGGCCAAAAGGCAAAACCTTATATTTATATGTTCCATATCGTGTTCGAAAAGTTGTGAGATCCTCAGCTTTTTCAGACATTCTTATGCGGTGAAATGCTTGACGTATATCAAGTTTTGTGAAAACTTTTGCATTACCTATCCTGTTCATAATTTCACTGATTAGCGGCAGAGGATACGGATCTTTCCTTGTGAGCTCATTTAATTTCCGATAATCGACACAGAAATGCAACTTGCCGTTTGGTTTTTTCACGAATAGAATTGGAGCCGCACCACACGATACTGTTGATGGCTCGATAAAACCTTTATGTAGGTTTTGCATTATGTAACGCTTAGTTTCTATAAGCTGTTCAGAAGTTTGTTGTCTTAGCGGCTCTATAGGTGGAAATTCATTCTTAATGAGGTCTATTTTGTGATCATATGGTTTATGAAGTGGAAGCTCGTCCGATGCTGCTTTAGAAAATAACGACCTAAAATCGTAGTACTGTTTGGGCAACTTATTTGAAACTTTTCTAGCATCTTCTTCGTATTCCCTTCGTAACTCGTCTTCAGGCGAGTAGTTGGTTAAAGACGTTTTGTTTGTGTCCAATTCTGAGATCAAATTTTCTTCATTTGGTCCCCGTCGTTGCAGCCCGAGGACAGCCATCTTCGCTCCGTATCTACGGCGTTCATCACGATTGAATTTAGAATCTCTAGGTTCCATGTCAAGCTGATGCTGTAGAAGAATAGGTCGGGAAGTTAGTGCATAATCTAATGCTATCTCTTTGGCAAATGAAACTGAAGGTGGAAAATTTGATGGCCAGATTAAAGAGCGTGTTTTTGTACGAACTGAAATGTCATAGTATGAAAGAAATTTGCGACCAAGAATTATGTTATGGTTTCCAAGGTCAGTTATAAGGAAAAAGAAATTAATGCGCCGGCCATCGACGTTAAGTATAAGGAGAAGCATACGTTCAATACTAGTGCTGGTATTTCCGTCGAAACCAGTCGGGTAAAAGGGAGAAGGTAACTTTACAAATGAAATGTTCAAAGCACGTGCTATATGAAATGCGATTTGTGACTTCATCACACCAAAAACATTTGCTCCACTGTCAATAAGGGATTCTGTAGTGAAATAATATCCATTACGTGATATTCTACAAGGAACTACAAATTGTTTTCCACCCATTAACTTCCTGCAGTCGGATTCTGAGTCTTTCCACAGGTCTACAATAGAGCCAGGAGAGGAGTCTTGCTCCTGGCTTAACAGTTTTCCGAAAGTTCTTCCTCTGCGAGTTCTTCCGCCTCCATGTTGTTAATAGCCTCGGCAGATAGAAGTTCCGGGCATACTGTCTTAAAGTGGCCAGGTTTTTTGCAATTATAACACATGGGAATAGTAGCCTTTTGGATTACATCTTGCCGAGAAGGAAAATTGGAGTTAGTCGAATGGACATTGTGAGGTTTTCTATTATTTAAGGAAATTTTCGGATCTAATGGTGCAACATTTCGTGTATGGTTTGAATTGAATCCTGGAGACAAAGATCGACCGGTATGTGATCGAGGGTCAGCTCGTATCGCGGCATTCTCTCTGTCTAGGTATTGCAGGAATTCATCTAGGCGTGTATAGTTTTCATTCATTCTAAATTTCTCTGCTTTAATATCCAGTCTCAAGGCAGGGGAGATCTTGGCACAGACATCGTGGAACCAAGCTTGTCGTGGGATTTTACCCTCCATCGCAAATCGTCGAAATTTTATACGGAAATCTCTATAGGTGTCATTTCTCGCCATTTGAAGACCATAATACTCTTCACGAGCGCGAGATTCCTTGTTATAATCAAAAAATTCTTCATCTAAGGCCTCAACAACCTCCGCTGCATTTCGCCAAGACTCATGACCAGACATACGTTCAAGTATTAGTTTCTGCGCTCTTCCTGTCGTACACCTGAAATAGACTTGAATTTGTTTATCATTCGATTGAAATTCGAATGGATGGTTCTCAATCATCAGTTTTATCTCCATTTTCCAGGCCTCAAAATCAACCACGCCAGCATTGTCCGAGAATTTATCTGGATACCGTATTTTTTCTCCGTTTTCTCTGATTGGGAAGAGGCTTGTGCGGCTGCTAGCGGATGGGAGAGATGGAACGTGTGACGGTGCTCTTGGTCGAAGGAATGAATTAGTCTCTTGTGACGGTATATCCGGTGTCAGTGTGCTAATGTTTAAATTTGCTATAGCCTTTTGGACGGCATTTTCAATTGCTTTTTGGATAGAAGGATGATTCATATCGATTTCTGGGATGGTAGTTAAAGGTGCGTCGATACTTTGTTGACCAGTCTTCTTCGGCGGTGGCTGTTTAGTTCCCTTCGTTTCTTGCTTACTGCCTGAAGTTAAGGTTAGATTAAACTGACCTGCATTAAGGTTCTCGTTGGTTTGCGATCTTAAGAGTCGGTCACTCATTTTAGTGTAGAAGTTTATGTATGAAGATAAATATTTATTTTTTATAGTGATTTCAAGAATCTGAGATGCAAAGCTTCACAGCTAAATTCATTGAGTTTTAGATTATGTCACGGCTCAAATTGAAGTAACCACAGTTTATTAGTATAAGGAGTGGTTTGATCCAATTGTTCGCAGCTACGAGAATCTAAAACTAAAGACCAAAAGAATGTACTGGTAAAAACAACAAATAAATATCAGCACGACACTAGTCTGAGCTATACTCTTTTGGGTCTAGTGATTCGTTATTTTGTTGACCCGACAACCATTATCACATGACCTCGTAAATCCTAGATTCTAACATCCTGGGGGAGCGTTGTAAACGTTAATAATTTGAATTGGGGAGGATCCTATAGTTTCGATTATGAGGAACAATACGTCTTCTATCCCTTGTTCTAATGCGTGAATAGGGCGGGTTTGAGAAATTTTATAAAATTTATTTTTCTTAGAGTATGTTAGAACACAAGGTCGGCGTGCCTAGTCATCTGTTCGTGTAAAGCATACAAAAGAGGAATGATTTCGTGAGATTTTTCTAGATAGATCTTGTGATATATATGGCTCTTGTATAAGTACAAAGTCGATTTCAGTTTTGAAGGCAATTTCAAGTGCAATTTCATGCGCAGTCGAGCTGCGTCCCAAATTAATTGGCATTATTTTGATATGTTTGCCGTTATTTCTCATAGATTTCCGTCATACTATTCTGGTGGCACTCCTGAGAGAGATCTGATAGTGCAGCATATCTACCACGATTTGGCGACGGTGAGTTGGAGAAAAGGCTCCTTACATTGGGGGGTGTTGAAGGTCGTTCTTCCATTGTTTCTATTGAGGGAGGCAAGTTTGTAGTAGTGTTTAGATTGTTAACATCAGATGTCTGTGTTTTTACTGAATCACAGTGTACTNTTGGGGGGGGTGTTAAAGGTCATTCTTCCATTGTTTCTATTGAGGGAGGCAAGTTTGTAGTAGTGTTTAGATTGTTAACATCAGATGTCTGTGTTTTTACTGAATCACAGTGTACTGCCTGGAGTCGAAGTCTTGCTGCCGAAGCAGCTTGTCTTATTTGTGATATTTCTGACTTTGAGGGCATCGATTGGTCTTTTCTGGGTCTAATCAAGCATTCAAGCGAGTCGGCTGCGTGAGGCCCATGGCAGTTCACGCATTTCGGAGGGCATTGATGATCTCGAGTTGGGTCACATGACACATGTTCACTTTCTATGTGTTGAGTTGAACCGCAAAGTCTNTGAGTCGGCTGTGTGAGGCCCATGGCAGTTCACGCACTTCGGAGAGCATTAATGATCTCGAGTTGGGTCACATGACACATGTTCACTTTCTATGTGTTGAGTTGAACCGCTAAGTCTACAGCGGGGAAGCCTAGCACAAGCTCTCTCGTTATGCCAGCCAAAATAATTTCCGCATTGAGGAGTTCTTAGTCTCCTAGGCGATTATTTTACTCTAACCCTTACTCCAAAGAGTGGTAGATTCCCGGAGAGTTTATGTCCTTTCGGGTATATGACATTCCAGCTCTTTTTATCTGAGAATTAAGTTTCGCTTGATCCTCGGTATTCAAGTACTTTCAAAGGTGCAATATTTGTCAATTCCAAAAGTGCTTCAGATATGTCAGCGGCAGTGATCTTTATATGATCAATTGAAGTGCCGTTGTATCCTGCATAGGATTGAGGTACACCGGAAATTCTATACGCAAAGGAATTTTCCGGCTTTTCAACCTTACATTGTCCTTTTGTGCTTAGGTATGTCTCAATATCGTTCATCCGGGTAATGAGCATCTCTTGGGCGGCAGTAGACACTGGGCAAATAGCAAAGCCAGTTTTGATTGTTTGAATTTCACCTACTAGTTTTTCGCCAAGGGAAGAATATAATTGCAACATAATGGCAGACGGTGAGATGCTTAATGCTGGATGGCCAGACGTCACACGAACTAGAAGTCGATTATCTTCTGGTAACAGGCTCTTACTTTGAACCTTATTTCTAATAATTTTGCTTGGTTTTTGTAAAACTATCGCTGATTGATTTTGCTGCTGTGACTTCACCGCATCAGAAAAAGATTTGGGGCGCTGATGTGGACGCTGAGCAGGAAAGGCTATAGGTGTTTTTTGTAAAAGCTTGCCTCCTACGATTCGAGCTTGAGTAGTGTTAGTTGGCTTCTGTCTAATATCTTGTATTGACGTGCTTATTTTCACCAATTTTGGGACAGTGTACGGTTTAGGGGGTATTTGAGAGCCTCTGACATGACATTTAAAGTATTCTCGAGCTACAGTGCTGGGATCTTCTATGAAACTCTTGAAGAAATTTTGGAGATGCTGGGGCAGTAGTGTACTATTTTCACTCAGTATATCATCTAAAATGCATGCAATTGCTTGGAACATAAGCGTAACTTTCTGATTCCTGGAGTCGACGGCGGAGGTAGTTGACAGTGATATCTCTGTCAGCGTCCCTCCTCCGCTTTTGGGAGTGGGGGCAGGTTTGCGGGGTAGCGGGCTGAATCGTATGGCTATAAAATAGAAAAGAAAAGCGTAAAACGATTTAAAAATGTATCACGTGGTGACGTTTTTTGTTCTATGCATTCCGCTCTGATGGCCCAGACTGATCACTCAGAGTCTTACTATTTTTTATTTATACAAGCATGTGACAATATACTTCATAATATAATCTATTTCTACAATTATGGCAAGATTATGTGTGAAGATTTATGATGTCGTTTTATGCTGTTGAAATAGAGCGGCGGTGGTGTATGTTGTGCGGTAATGATTCCGCTAAAAGAATTAATGGTGTGGCGCAATTTTAACTAGAGAATTGAACCAATCAAAGGGGGGTGGGCGCTCCCCAATGGCGCTCCAGACCTTTAACCAAATGATAAACTCGAATTCTTAATAAGGATAATTAAGGAGCTTTCAACTTGATCTTGTTTTATCTGATCTGATGATACCCATAATTTGTACTTAAAGATTTAAATGTTCGGTAGTAATGTTATACGACCCAATCCATCTACACTTGGTTCCCTTTATGGTCACTTTATGTTTCATATGCCGATACTCCTTTAAATTCTTTTAAAATCAAAGTAATTCTAGCTTTGACCTTTTATAGAACTACAGAAATATTTTTGTTACTTTTATTTAAACCATAATGTTGTTCAAAGCTATTAATCTTTTTATCAGTTAATCACTGGATTAAAAAAATCGGTAGTGCATATTAACGGCCTATCCATATTCACGAAATTCTTTATAGTAGTCTCATCTGTGTATCATTTGGGAATTATAACACGAGAACTATTTGAAAAAATTAGTTATCTTCAATTCCTCTTTATTTTTAATTTTAGCTTTAGGAGGTTTTGGTGTATTATTGCAAACCGGATTTTTTTTCCTATGTGATTGTAAAATTAATGGACCTGTACTAGATATGTGAATATCATCTCTAATTCTTTTCTTTTGCTCATTATTATATGTTTCACTTAATTTTCGCTTCAATCCAAGCTCACAATCTTTTGGCGATTGTCTTTGTGGTATAATAGTCTTCGTGTATTTCAGTTCAAAGGGGTTCTTACTTTCAAAATCTTCTTTCTTTATGATTGAGATTTTAGGAGAGGTATGTGTAGCCTCACGTTTTGCTTTGTCTTTGAGATTTGTCCCATCTGATCCTGTGACAATTCTTGCAGCATTTTTATTAAAAAAGTTCGCAATATTAGACTTATTTTCACTGCTAGCTATTGGAACAATGAGCTTTGGAGAATTTTTGGATAATTTCCCCACATCCCTAGTGACAGGGTATATTTCCAAATCTCCTTCAAAGGGTCTTAATAATGTCTGAAGATCTTGAGACCAACTCGACCGCCTAGGATCAAGCCACATACGTAAGTCATTAGAACCATTTTCTAGCACGACAGGCATTCGATCGTGAAGGAATTCTAATTGTCTATTTGAATTCGTGGTGATTATTGTGTAAGTGTAGTTTTTCTCCTTTGTAACTGGTAATACATCAGTATATTGAATAAGGATAAGTGGTCTTGCTATAACCCTCAGATTCAACACAATCATATAGTCCAGCAAGGCAAAGAAGTTTACCGTCTCTCCGCTTTATAAAGTGTGGAATTTTTTCCGTTTTTTTAAGCCACTCAAAAAATCCCTGGGCGATAATTACACATCTCTTGGTAGCTTTCATTGAATTCCAAATGCCCTTATTGAGCTTCAGAGAATCATCTCGACAATTTATGGTTTTTAATAGTGTCCCGTAGTCAGGCATACGCTTTGTCCAAGATGGAATTAGACCCCATTTCATGACCTACACGTATTATGATTTTAATAATAATATAGTAATATTTTAGAGGTATCTTGGGTATTACCTGTAGTTTATACTGTATATTATAATGTAACGATTCATCTTTTCCTATATCGTCACAGGTGGATCTGACTGTACTCTTATCAAGTGACTTCTGAGCAAGATAAACCAATCCAGCATTACTTGGGGCTATATTAAAATTTGGCAGTGGAACATTATCAACTTGAATTTTTGAGGGTTCATGAATATACATTCCATCGTTCTGAAGAGCAGTACTGATCTCATGAGGCCTCTTGACAAGGTTAGTATATGAAAAAATTATTCTCATAACATTCTTACAAGGCCTAATGCATATCGTCCACACATCTATTTTATATGGCTGCTAATGGAAATTGGCAGTTGTTAGGTAGAATTCGTTGTGTTAAATAAATTGTGGAATTGACCGGCCCGTAATTTTTATATAATTAGTTAGAGCTAATCACTTCCATAGCAGACTATTTGTTGTTTGAAATTTCAAGTTGGGACGGAAAGCTTAAGATATCAGTAAATATTGTGATTGAATTTAATTCTCTATAATTCTAGATTTTCGATTTTCGATTTTCGATATAGTAACCATAACAGAATACACATCTCAACAGTAATAACGTAATATGAACGGTCTAAATTACCATCAAAAGCCCATCATAGAGAAGTAGCAGTTTACGAATTCTAATATAAATTCCTCAAAAATTGGATTCATGATTTAAATTGTAAGATAATTCCTGAAAATATTAACAACCATAAGGACAACATTCGAAGTATAATCGAGAACTATGCTTGACCTTATAGTTTTCGGTTTATTTAATTGTATAATTAGCAAATAGTGAATGAGTTACGTATTGATTAAGTTAATAAACTAACTTATTTTATGATAAAATTTAACTTAAGTTACGGCTAACGTTAACAGACTCTACACCTTAATTGAAGTCTATATAAATCAGTTATGTTAAATAATGTGTTTTGTTGTTATTAATTCCAAGTACCTACTATCCGTCCTACCCTATGTCGGCCAACGTGCATTAGTTCCATTATTTTGGTTAGTTTATCTTAGATCATCAAACCAATAGAAATCCACAAAAACATGCTATATAAATTTCAGGGAATCGTTAAAAATCCCTCAGTTTCTGGTAAAAATCCCTCACCTAGGGGTAGAGTTGGTCCATGCTGCTAATTCGAGGCTCTCATTGGCTCCAGACTTTAGCTCGGAAACCGCAATTAACCCTAACTCAACCGGAATTACACTTATAGTTTACAAAACTCTATTCAGAATTGACGTTCTTGTTATAATAAATATACGATTCTATCAACAACACATGAAATAATGTAGACAATGATTTCCTTGTATTATTTGTGGAGTTCCAATACTAGTAACTATCCCTATGTTTGATTATGTAATATACTAGCGCTTGCTGGTATAAACAACAACACTAGATTGTAACATAGAAGAGTAGGAGAAGATTAGAAAAAAACGATTCACCCTTTATTAGTACTATTATATTGCCCTTGTGATACTAACAGTTCTACATATAAGCGCGTTATGACCTTCACCATGGCATAGCTTACATTTTCTTCTTTATTCCTGTTCCACTGTTGTTTGAGCTAATACATGCTCAAACTCTGAGGGCGGCCTTCTCGTTGATCTTGATGGCCTACTACGCCCTTGTACAGGAGCGGGATCAGAGACATCCAACTCTGATGGATGTGCAATCATATATTGGTGAATTCTTCGTCAACGATAAGGCGGTGATTCGCCTTCATAAGTCTCGTGAGTCCTTTTCAGCATGTTTGCCATACGGTAGTTTCTACCATGACATTGTTGCACATTGGCAATCTTATCCATCGATGTGTATGGAAGTCAGCAACGTTGAGGGGCCGATTTCCACGCATTCGAAACTCATGAGAGCGAGATTATCCCATCGTTGTTCTCGTGAGACCAAAACAGTCTGTTGTTGCCATGCACCATCCATACTGTGCATGGGAAGCACGTAAACCTACCGCTGATATTTCCCACATCACTGCTGCAAACATTGGCCCTAGTCGTAGGTTACTGAAAGCACGGTCCTTGGCGTTTTTTCCTCGAAAAATTGCCAATTGGCAGTCGTATGTAAGCCTTATGGCCATATCTACAGACAAGAGATCACTTGAGAGACAATAATTTATTTTGTATGAAGCTCTAGCCCAAGCCTTACAAACACACGCAGTTTTAACCAGTTGATACTCCAATCTATTTTTTTACAGTGTATGCACTCTCCACTCGAGACGTTGTCGCACTACCAAAATGGAGAATGCAGTTCATCCATGCACCATCAAATTTATCCTCATGGACAAGCCATATTGATTCAAGATAGCGCTTCACATGCCCTGTGATTGATACCCACATCTCTACAAGATTTGTTGTATAGCTCACACTGGTGGGCGAGCTTGCCAGCACATTCCATGAATTGAAGAACTCCTCAAATAATTCTTGTGAGCTAAAAGATGACCTATGCTATGCCAAGATGTTCTTGCTGATATGCCACTGGCAGAGCAATGTGCCTGCCATTGGGTTTATTTTAGATATCGCAGTCATCAATGCAAGTTCCCGGTCGGTAACAAACGCGATTTTTTGTTCATGATAGTTGATGCTAAAGTCCTGAAATATCTCGCCGAGCTTGCCCATCGCCTAACGATAGTCTGCAATTGTCTCGTTGCGCATAAGGCAGTAAAAAGAGGTAAAAGTTGAAATTTTTGCTATTATTCCAGTCACTTGAAGTAAAGGAAGCTCATAGCGATTTGTTTGGTAGGTTGCATCAATGAGCCAAATTTTGCTGCGACTGCACTGTTGGCAAAATTGCCTCGCAGAGGGAGACGCAATGAGAAGGTGAGACAGCTGCTGCGTCTCAGGATGCTGTCACACGTAATATATCGCTCCTAAGGTATTTGCTAGGCCGTCTAATAGAGTTTGTAAGGGGGTGCACTATGCCAGTAAGACAACTTTTTGAACGCGGCGCTAGTTGCTTATATCCTGCGGAATGGGAAACTTATTATCGTTTTTCTGCTATAGTGTGGTCAATATACATCTAGATGGAACTCCTGCTTGACTAAGAGAAAGCACAGTTGCTTGTTCTCTACTTGCTAAGGTTTTGCCTTTAGGGTGTGCAAATAGATGCGCAAAAGCTTCATAGTTGTGGTCTGGGATGTCAACCACAACTGTTCAGGCTGTTGCCTATTTGTAGTGAATTGATACGCGGAAACAACAATCGGTTTTCCGACTAGAACTGTTGCGAGTTGTTGAATTGCTAAGAGGAATCCTGCCAGCAAACATTGCAGTGTCTGACCTTTGATTGTGCCATCTTTTCGGTTTCCATCTTTCATAGTACGCAGAACACAAACAGCATAACCTTGCGCACGTGCATTGATGTCGATGGCAGTCTAGGCTTCTTCCAAGGTGCTATATGAAAGCTGTTGAGGGGGTGCGAGAGACATGCTGAGTGGGGATCAATGTTGAATAGAATGAGTGTAAAGTTAAAGGACGGTGTAGCGGAAATAATCTTTTGCGAGCTGCAGTCGTATCCTCATTGATGCTATATATGTGTTGTCATGATGCAATGAGACAGAGAGACAAAGCTACAATTAACCCAGTGCAATTTATGGAATTTAAACCTATCTAAAGAGGGAAATTAAACTTCAGCAACTATTTACATAGATACCAACGTATCGAGCTAGTCCGTAACGGTTTTCTGAATTTTGTAAGGAGAGCCAATGAGAGCCTCGCATTAGCAGAGTAGACCTACTTCAGCCCGAGGTGAGGGATTTTTAACGATTCCCTTTGTTATAAATGATAGAATTCATAACTATTAATGTTGTTTTTTATTACATTGGATATATTAATTACACACTATATATGATGTGTGTACCGAGGCATTACATTAGTGTATTTATCATGTGATAATTCCCGACAACAGTAACCAAAGGGAATGTCTGACGAGTAGATGAGATGGAATTAATGTAGATTGATGGAAAGTTGTAGATGTTGGCTTTATATGAGCTGCAACATAACTTTTCAAACAAATAAAAAGCATCCATTGAGTTGTAATAGCAGATTAAAGTAAGATGTGTTTTTGACTCTAACACCACCAAATTTGAAGACCTGTAAATACCATTTTTCAAGAATACTTAATTAAATTGAAGCTATGCCCACATTAAATGTCATCTGATGAAAACGTTCATTTTTCAAACGTGCGTATTCAAAATAAGGGAATACAACTTCAGCATTAATTGCTAGTGACAGTGTAAAATCTGGAATCATTTATTATTATCAATACTTTTTCGCATATGGTAGGTAATATTTTTGGGGCTGCTCTTGAAAAATGTCGTGTTTGGGTGTCCGCAGCTGAAGTGCAAGCTAGCTATGTCTACTTAATCACCGGGCATTTTTTTCTTAGCAAAAGATAAAAACCACAACTAAAGCTTATTACGGCTCATAGAGCTTTAAAACCATGACCTACAATTTCTTGCTGTAGACATGTATGTCACATTTAGGATTCATTCTTCGTTAAAATGGCGACTCCAACACCAGGAAAGCAGGCTCCTGCTCAAGCGGTTGCAACCCCGCCAGCTTCAACACCATTCTCCTCATCAAACCATATACCATATCTTGCATTCTCTCCCTATGGGCCTCAATCTGTTGTACCCTCCCCTCAGCAGGTGAAAAAGTCACCAGCAACCTCGCAGATGATGCTTAACAATGGAACTACTGGCTCATTTGGTATGATCTATGATAGTCCTAGTGCAGCAATGGCACTCGGTAGTATTAGTGGTCTCAGTGATTTAGGTCTCGATGCGTTGAGTGGAGTCGCAAACCTAAGGAGAGATGATGAGGAGGAAAGAAAAAGAAAAATGGATTTGGTTAGTGAAATTCTCAAGCAAGATCCTGGACATGTCAGTGAATTAGGAATTGAAAGATTAGCAAGATCAGTTGGGCTTGAGTGTCTATGGGAACCTAAAATAGTTGGTGAAAATGGCACTGGGACTCTCATAATAGCTGGCTCTACACTTGCAATAGAAATTGACTTGGATAGTAATATTGTGAAGAATGTATCTTTAACATTTCCCGACAACCCGGAATTTGTGGTGAGACATATTGAAAGAGCAAATGAGATCTTATTAAGAGATCTAATACTCCAAAAAAATGAAAGCCCATTAACTAAAAAGCTAGATCATTTCTCAAAGAATTTGAAAAGCCTAGCAACGCTAGATAAAATGAGTACACTTCCCAATGTAAATTGCCATGAGGCTATCGCTGGGATATATGAGAGTCTGGACAGACTTTTTAAGTGGGAATCCCAGAGGCTTAAGGCAGAAGATAAGATAAAGACAGAAAAGAAGGTTATGTGTGTTAAGAGCGGTAAACCAACAATGCATGCTAGGGATAAGCTCGGCTTGAGTCTTGATTATTGGCAGGACTTGTGGAGAATAGAGACGAAGACTGAAGGTCTAACTTGGTCTATCATTATTGAGTGTGACACAATCACTCCAATAGTCTATACTCCCTTACGAGTTTCAAAAAATTGGATTTCTGACGAAATTGAAAAAAAACCTCTTTCCAATGAAGAAATGATGATGGTTTCTGAAAATTATCCAATTCTCGAATGGTTAGAACCTGAAAATACTTTGCTTCCGGTAACAGAGTCAGGTTCTGTGCCTGAAAATGAGCAATCATCAAATCAAAAATTACCTGAGGTCATGTTTGTCGCGAAATTCGATCCCCCCTTAGTTGTTCCTGGCAGTCTCGCAGCCCAAATCTATGATTCTGTTCAAGCAACATTAGATATATATCAAGCTACGACGTATGATGGCTTAGTGTTTCCTCCAAAGGAAACAGAAAAAACATGTGTGGATTCCCGCAGTATTTTTCGAGAAGTTTCGGTCCCAATCTTCTCAAAAACGGGCGTTAAAACTACTAGAGTCCATAAAGTCGGCTTACATTTTGAAAAGATAGACTACGGTAGAACATTGAGTGTCATACCATTCTCTCATCCCAGGCAACTCGTTCATATGCTTCCAGCCCTACGTCAGTATGCACTAATGTCAAGGCTCCTCCTCAACCCGTATGATTCTTCATCACAGCCACCTATAGTACAAAAAAGCACTCAACAGAGCAAACGAGATGAGTTTGAGTTTTTCATGTCCCAGGACCTAGTGTCTGAGGAGGTATCTACAAAGGTAGATATTATAGTATACACTCATCCCTTCCCTCGTCTACGAGTTCTCTTTCCATTCAAAAAAAGGATTGCCGATGTACATTTTGAAATAAAATTGAATGGGAATGTAGAAGTTATAGCACAAAATATACTTCCTGAAGTAGGCTCTGAGAAATCAACTGATAAGATTTTCACGGTAGCAGATATGGGGCGAATGCTCGAGATGACTGAGAATCTGTCAATCTGGATTGAATACGTGAAAAGGCGATTCGAAAAACAATATTAAAATACTAGAAAACAGAATGTTGCGCCCAAGATTACATTAACTGTTTGGAATTTATTCTTGCTTTCAGTACTTTTTACTGTCCATAAGTCAAGAATGTCATTGCTAATTTTTCCAACAAATGAATAAAACTACGGGAGGCATATTTCTAATCAACTTAAAAATCAAAAAGTTGCATAGAGTTCATTAAAATTTGCTTACAATGGCGTGATCATTTATTGTAAGACACTGCTCTGGTACTATTGATAGATAAGGAAATCCGAAAATCAAAGTGATTTAAATATCACCGGGAACTTCAAGACTAAAAAAACCCTCTTTTAATGATTTCACTACTACAGGTACCCCAGGTTCCGCAGTACTTGTGCTATCTTCTATCTTTGCTTTACAGTGGTGGCTATTTTCATATTCTCAGCCTCTACTGCTGACGTTGCTACACAATTTTGCTTCCAGCTATACCAAAATATTGCTCCTCCACACAAAATACCGAGTGATTCTGTGATGTTTTATTCTATCATCTCTATCGCTAGCCCAGTCGGTATCGCTTTTAATAATGAGAGGGGATTCACAACTGGGCCCGAGTTTTAATCTATGATTGATGGTTGATGGTTGATCTTAAATAACAGAGGCATTTCCTTAATAGTACTCGGCTGGGTCTTAATAAATTAACTTAAGCGTCCTAGTGCAGCATATGAAAGCATGGACCAGTTACCTTGCTTTTGTACGGTGCTGAAAACTACCTGGATTCAGCAAAAGCCTAATATTAAAGTATCTCATTTGAATTGAAACATCATGAATTTCGGATCATGGCTGATCGTATTCAGTGAGATAGTGGTCGCTTAGAGCTACAGTTGGTGCTGCCCGCTAACCAAACACATCATCTATTCCTTGTCAAAAAACTGACTTCAATACAACTCACCAGTCATAGCGCCAGAAGATAATCCTAATATTACAATATCATCACCTTTATCGAATGATACATGAATCTCAAGTTATTTTTTATTTAGAATAAAGCTGCTTGTAATAAGGAGGTCATGGTAGAATCAGAAAATATTATCATTGTTGCCCCCTTATTTTCGACCAATAAGTCATACAAATTATTGGCAGCTTCAAACTTTCGAAAGACCCATCTTAATTGATAGGTGCCAAAAATTTTTACTTTAAGTGTTTTCATAATAATTTAGTTCATAAGAGACATTTCTTTGAGAGAAAAAAATTAAAATGATACTTTTCAAAATACTTCTACGATCAATGGCTGTTGTGTTGTGTTGTGTTGTGTTGTGATTAGTTATTTGACAAGGATTAAATGATGGGTTTAAATGACGCCAACACTGTAAATGGGATTCTTCATCATGCCAATACCTATTATCATTGGATGATAAATTCGTGTTGTTTTAATGATCTTATAACTAAGAATTAGTGTTATGAACTTTGTCAAGTAAGATCTCACTTAAGTAACTAGCCAGAAAATTGAGGAAGCAAAAGATTTTGTTTCGATTTTTGCCATGTCTGCATTAATGCACGCTACTTTATTTACTTAAGCCATATAAACTGTGTGAGGATTTCTAATGATTAACTAGAGACATATATATTGCATTATTCGAATTATTTTCTAGTGCTACAGACGATAAGTTGTATTGTGTTTAGCTTTCAGACAAAGGTAAGATAATGTGCTTGGCTGGAGCCAAAAATTACTATGCAGTTTAGCGAATCTAGTTGCTATGACAACTGCACTTGTCTCTTCAAAAAAGAATTGCACAGTTATCTTTCGTTAACATAATTCTCTTTGGTGTAATACGATTCTCGATACAGTAATAATATGACGTACTTAACAGAGTTTCGCATTAGATCATTCTCTCTATCGTAATAATCTCTATTAGATTAAAGAGAGATTTTGCCAGAATTGTATCATGTAAGAGAGGGATTAGTGTAGCTTCTCTGAGGGCTTTACTAGCAAGTGTAGCTGCAAATACCAATGTGGATCCATCTCTTCATGGCATAGAATTTATAAAAAGATATCTGAGCCCGTGTTAATCGTCCTCTACTTTCGAATTTGGCGCAAGGGGCTCATGTAACCACTGGTGGCAATGAAAATCAGTGACAATTAAGCACATATTCCTAGTTATCAAACATTTCAGACGATATCGACGTGATGTACTCAATGCAACTATATCATGGTGAACAAGAAGGTTTCAGGTATCCAATGGTGGCAAAATAATGGTATGCAGTAGTGTATGAGGGAGCAGCCGGAATTTTCTATGTAAAGCCAAATGCTCCAGGCTGACCCCCGTGTTGCTAATTATGGTAAGATTTCAACTCCTGGTACTTTATTTTTTTGGAGTATGGCAAGGAGAGGAAATTCAGGGGAAATCTTTCAACTTTCTGATCCGTACGTGACTAACGGAGATTATCAGATAGGAGTATTAATGGGAGTATTCAAACATGTCTTCACCCCGTTGTCAACTATATTGAAAGAATCATCCGATACGCGCGTTTCAGCTCAAAATCACAACGCATAAAAAAAGGAACTTTTCGTTTTTTTTTTTTTTTTTTTTTTTTTTTTTTCCTCATCTGCACCACTGTGTCTTAGGAGTTTTTAATAATGTGGTGAGATGTTGTTAGAATTGGTAGTAAGGGCTTACAAATTAAATTGGTCACCTACCATCATGATGCCAGTCAGCCCTTCAGTAAACCGTCACCGCAATTCGAAAGTTCTCGTCTGTATCAGCTCAACATCATAGCACAAGATGAAAAATTGGTCCTTAAAAAATTTATCATTAATCTTCTTACTTCAGAGTCAACATTGCGCCATAAAGATTTCATCGGTGCTGTAAAATATAGAAAGAGTTGAGATTTGGGGCCTTTATCGGCTCGTCCACGAGATCCCCTCACCACGGTTGCGGGTGCGATATTAGGTAATTATCGTTATGGCAGACTGTCTCTAGCCATAAAACGATCACTGATAATTTCCATCTCTCATTTCTCCAGCAGTATAGCATGTAGTTGTTATATCTTACAGTACTTCACTCAAGGCATCCTACAATCCTCATGAAATTTCGAGAGTTTAATTTATTTGCAATTACCATCGCTATTAAAAGTATTGAGGAGCTCCTCCCAAGTCTTAGGCGCTACACCAAGCGAGGACCATAGCATAAGTTGGGGCCCTGCTACTTCATAATCATTTAAAAAATAGAGAACTGTAGCTATTTCGGAGGGCCCTTTCGCATGATTGGGAACGAATTGCATTAGAAGTTGAGGTATTATCTTTCATAATTATTTCTGGAAGAATGTGCAGTCTGCACACCAAAACAGAATAACCTAAAATTCATATTTACATTCATATAATAATATAAATTTAAGATCAAAAAACATTGATTTGGAGGTAAGTGAAGGCCAAAATATATGTGCGTGAAACTTATTTATACAAAATCAGATATAGCTTATCTGTCGCGTAAATTAAAAATAAGATGTCGCAAAATCTTCAACAGTAGTTTTCAGTGATTATCTAGTTACCAGACCAATGGTCGTGAAAAGCCTTAAAATTTAGGTGGTCTACGCCAGGGTATATTACCAAATTAAGTAAAGCATGACTGCAATTAAACGCTCCTATTTAATTATTCTTAAATAGGAAAGGTCAATTCAATATCTTTACTCGGTAAATCGTCATCGGATAATATAACTTTCTGACACCAAAGTTCCGGAACTTTAAAATGGTCTGAGCGACTGCGAAGGGTGGGAAGTCCCACGGGTATGGTGAATTCATCCGACAGAGAAATTGTAAGTGGGACATCCCGCAGCTGATATATTCGCCCCCCATGCACCCTATGGACCCTATGCGTGCCCCCCTGTCCTAGTAAACATCCTTGTGTTCCCTAAAAGCGTAGGCGGTCAAGTAATAAAAATCTTCGATTCCCTGTAAGTTATACTACTGTAATTAGCGGCGATTCTTGTAACTTAGACTTATTAGCAGAATATTTTTAGCAATAATTAGGAGCAAACTAGGACTAACTAAGGCCTCTGTACTAGTTACTAGAATACCAAAAAGGAGGACGAGAATGAACACCTGTTCGTGGTGCCCTCTACGAACCTGAGAGTGCAATACTCTTTCAGAGCCAAGATTCAGTTGTTAAAAGAGATGGAAAGTTAATTTCAGATTTGGTCGTTGGTCGGAAGGAGTGTGTCGGATTTTTGGTCGAGAAACTTGGCTGCAGAGATTTCACGGCCACACAACAATACCTCGAAAGAAATATGAACTTTACCATCTGTACAACTCGTAGACTGACTGAGGTTCTGATGCGTTTCTGTACAAGATAAAAATTTACTAAAACTATAACAATCTTTTCTTTCTTTCGATCTTTTTCCTGAGACTCCCAGCTCGCGGCCCATCTCATATTCTCAAACTACTCCACACCTTCCTATACATAACTCTATCGATGCTCATCATTCATCAAATTCCAAAAAGTGGCGTTCTAATCCCACTCTTCCAATCTTCAAACCGGTTTGGCATGGAGGACTGGGCAGTAGCTCGGCCTCGATTTCGACTCCACCTCGGCCGCGACACCATAAACTCAACTTTCGCCAGTACTCGATGATGACATACGCTCGACATGTCACCTCTACGACAAACTGGGCATTCAACGAAATCTGGGGCACCGATGCCTCGGTTTTGAGCTCTCGACTCGACTTTTCGGCCTCCAGCAAGAGGGGCTGGTGTCACACTTTGGGGAGAGGAAAGTGGGGGAAAGGCAAAACTTTTTACGAAGGAGAACTTGATAAGCAGAAATGGAGTATGTAATTATGGAGGAAATAAGGAAAGGAAAGCTGAGAGGACCCTCGGGTTCTCGATGAGGAAGACGATCCGTGAGAGAGTTGAGGAGATGCTGGGAAGGGAAATTGCAGGTTTCTGTTAGAAAAGTAAAGAAATTTTTTGTATGGTTTTTTTGTATGGTTTTTTTGTACACTGCCCATTGCTGGATGCATGGGAATGAAACTGTTTTTAAGAGGCTATTGCACTATGCATAGCGGGATAACGGAGTATGAGAAGTGCTCTGTACGTTCCTTAAACTATTTCATTTGTCTTTACTTTCTTTCCTTTTCTAAATAGTGGGCGTGAACGAGGAGGGCATGCCTGAGGCCATGATCCCGACCGGCTCCGCCGGTCCTGTACCCAAAGTGGACATTAGGACGTAAGCCTAGGACCTTAAATAAAATAAATAAATAAATAAATAAATAAAAGAATATCAAAAAGTATCACCCAGCCAGCGAACATGTTCACTTTAAAGTTTATTTTGAAATCATCGTCAACAACTAAATACGATCCAGACTTAACCGATCACCTCCCAACATATTCTTTCAATACTCACAAATTCGATCCTAACCATCTATTCACGGTGCAAAATTTTAATCATGGCCCACATTCCTCTTTATTCCATTCCCTCTGAAGGTGATTTAGATTCCTTCGAAAATTTGTTTTCAGCATGTTAACAACATGCCATGATAGTGGCATATGCATTTTCTGTGGGGATGTCTGACAAACGTGTTTGTCGTTGTATCGGATTTATTAATTTTAAACATTCCGGAAAAGCTCGTCCGAGGCACTCAGCGGATGGAAACTCACGGCAACGTCTTCGAGATTCTTTCAAAACAGGTAAAGTTCATTTTCAGGCTTGGCAACAAAGTACTGACTAAATAAGCTACATAGTGCCACTAAAAGCACGGGAGCGACCTAATGGTAGTTAGTCTCTCTATTATGGGGGCCCTGAATACTGCTATCATAATCATCCAGCGAGACCAAGCTCAGCATATCCGGAACATTGGAAATTAGATCAAGAAACTCCAAAAAGTAAGCACCAAAAATATAGCTGTGATTCTTCGGCAGGAATACTCTTCCATATCTGTTTCCCATCGTGATTTGTATAACATTAAGGCCGATACTGTAAGATAACGACATGGTCTTTCATACTCAGAAGCCTTGATAAACAATATGGAAACTAAGCAATCCAATGGTCACATATCTTTTCGTTACGAACTGGACACAATGCGACAGATCTCAATGGTTTTCGTTGCTTTTTTAAAAACAGTTCAATACGCTCGACGTCATTTTGACATTTTGCTTTTGAACTGCACATACAATACCAATAAATTTGATATGCCGTTTTTAGACTGCATGGGTGTAGATCACCATGGAAATTCCTTTACGATTGCCTTGTGCCTTTTGGAGAATGAACATTTACGACCAGGCATCCGAATGGCTTATTGAAACGGTTTACACCCTTGAAGGTGTAACCGAATGGCTATCAGTGGTAACGACTGATTGCGAGATTGCTTTAACGAATGTTATTGATCTCCGAGCATCCCTTATTTTTTATGAACCCGCTATTTTAGTTTTTTAATGCATGCAACGTTATTTCAGGCTAAGGAAAGTGATCGTCACTCGTACGCTCCCTCCCCACACCCTCCACTTTTTGTGGCAGATGACGCCATCATAAGTTTTGCCCCAGGCTATATTATAGAATTGATTTTACGGATACGATTGTTTTAGTGTTTAAGCGCAACCTTAGCAACGTCTTCATATGCATCGGTATTCAGCCCACACTCGTTCCTTGTCGTAGAGGGTTAAGTCAATCATATTCCATAATACTCATTAACACTCAATCTATCCTACCCTGACCTCTTGTAGATCCTTGTCGCAGTCAGGTAATCCTAGTTCGAGTCTCCATACGAACCTGAGTGTCAACCTGTAAGTCAACTCGAATATATGTGTTAATAAGCACGCATTAAAGTCTCGGTAAATATCTAATTGCTCTATGCTAACATGGTCTTTTTACCAGAGGGTGTACAGTGTATTTGTTTCCAGGCTTGTTAAATCCCGTGGTTGATCAGTGCAGCTACGGAATTGATGTTTAATGCCTCAACAAGTGTTTCACTCCCTTTCAGACCCATCATCTCAGGGTATTGATACAACTTTGGAGGCAGGAAATTCTCTTTAAAATTTGCTCAGTTCGACTTGACAGCCTCATCTTCGCACTGCGAATGCTTAATCTTCATATGAGCCACCCATTGACTGCACTGTCGATCGAATCAATTTGATCGATAGAGCAGAAGTACTATTGTCTTTCCTGAGCTGCTTAGGATTTCACACAAAAAGCCATACTCTAGTCTTTTGACGTATTTCCCAAGTTCTAAAAACCTGTCCAAGTAAGGTTGCAAAGTTGGATAGTGAAGTTTAATTAAGATATCCCGACTTATTTCCGATGTTAACCCTCAAAAAGTTTGAGATAAGTCACAATTTGTAAGAACAATCAGAAACGACTGAAAGGAGAGGAAAACATGTTGAAACTAGAAGAAAGGGAACTAATGGCCCCAAAGCTACGAACGACGCACACTTCATTAGCTCTTTCATGAATTCAAACCTATTTTTGAATGATATCTTTCATTAAAGATTTGAGTTTAGTAGGTATTACGCATCTCCATTCTAAGACAAATATACTTATTCTATCCGGAGATGCATCACCCTCAACTATGTAGAAGTTGATTACTAGGGACTGTTAAAATTACATGCGCCATGCAAGATTTGAAGCAAAGAAAAATAGTGGTGGGGATGAAGGTCGAATTACATTTCATTCTCCTCATACAGGACTGGGTGTATATCCCATTGGAAGGTGGTTACATACCAATATTTTCACGAGAATATGTAAAGAAGCCTGTCGAGACTAGAATTACTGTGAACACTTTCCCGGATGCTACTCAGTTACATAATAACGTGCATCTAGAAGTCCGTTTCTTCATCTCCCGCGATTAAAGCGGGCATAGAAGAATGCTTTGAAGAGGCTTGTCGAGCCATAATACAAAAAACTAATTGATTTTCTTGTCCTGTTAGTAATTCCCATATGATCGAATTATCTTTAATAATGGAAGTATGAAGTAGGTAAGTCGATACTGCAGGTCATTCATGATCACAAAAGCAACGATGTTCGACTATTATGTCAATCCTGAATTAATGTTAGAATTAGAGATAGAGCGCCATTCGAGAGCGCTCACCCTTTTTGATAACCAGCGCCTACCCCCCTGGGATTTGTTCAATACTCCAATTAAAACGGTGCCACACCACCAGTTCTTTTAGCGGCATCATAACCGCACTGCGGCCACCATTAACCTGCTACAAACTCTTACACGTCACTTCCTCACTACCATCATCGTGACAGTAAACTTCTTCACACAACCTATCTCTACCATTATAGCAAGATTGCGTGTGAAGATTTGTGCTGTCATTTTCTGCTCTTGAAATAGAACGGCGGTGGCTGTAGTGCGGTAATGATACCGCTAAAAGAACTGGTGGTGTGGCGCAGTTTTAATTAGAGAATCGAACAAATCTCAGGGGGGTTGGCGCTCGCGAATGGCGCTTTTAGAGTTACCCATTCAATAGTATTGAATCCGGAGATTATTTAATTGGTTAAATGGTCTATTGAAGAAAATTGTGATGATGTGATGGCAATTCTCATGATAATGGTACTGCACATTGAGTGTAACTAAGATCTTAACTGAAATTTAAAATTTAAGTTGGGGATCTTTGGGAATTAAATTAATATTTTTGATAGATAAAAGCAAAGAAAATATTACGGTTGTAGCTTATCCATTACTCGTTGGCTCTTTGTAGAAATAGTCTTTGCCAATTTTCAGAGGAAGTTGAAAGATAAATCTTGTGATGGAGCTAATAAGTATACCCACTCGTCGGCCCTACTTTACTTTATTTGACCAATAGTATTTGGCTCCAGGAGCGTTTCATTCACGGGCACTCAGAGGTACCGTTTAATATTTAAAAAGTAAGTTTTATGTATCTATCTATATCTCTATATTCGAAATCCCATGTCACAAAGAGATAAAGCGCTGGTCGACCTGGGGTCAGGACGAGATTCATTTCAGACTTTCAAGTTCAAATTGGGAAATCACATATATACTCTAAATCGGGCAAAGCGTTAATGGACTAGATCTTTTTATAGATTTACTCCCTGAAATTTAAATAGCATGTTTGTGAGGGTTTCTATTGGCTGGATGATCTTATACAAACTTACCAAGATAATGGATCTAATGTACGCTGGCCAACATATGGTAGGACGGATAATACGTGCTTGGACTTATATATTTCTTGTGTAGAGCAATGCTCACTGGGGTGCCTAGTGACTATAGGGAAGGGTTAGCAAGAGAGCAGGGCAGGGCAGGGCAGGGCAAGGGTGTAAGAATATAACGTTTTTCCTTTATTTAACGAGCCGGTATCGACACACCCCCCCTTCGGTATTGTTGCACAACTCACCACATGTATAAGGCACAACTTCTTTTTTTTTTTTTTTTTTTTTTTTTTAAAATCAATTAACGTGTATGCAGCCTCTAGGCTATGACACAGTGACAGTGTTTATTTACATTTTAGATGATTCAACTTTTTCATTAGGTACACTCATGCCTCAGATTCCATTTGTAAATGCCACTATGAAGTACAATCACTTTTTCTTCGCCATTGGTCAACCCTCAACCGTTAACATCCATCCAAGGAAACTACAAACCCTGGATTATCCAGACATGCCTCCACCATCCTGTAAATATCCACCGCGCGAAATGTGGTTAGGTCTGTTGGATTCGAACCAACCATCTCCCGTCTCAAGTGGGGTAGGTGCCCAGGCTACCCAGACTCTACTTAGGAGAAGGGCCCGGATGGCATACCACACTACCATCCGACCCAAGGTGCAACTTCTCTAAGACAGACGCCATAGACGTCGTAAAATTGATTTCGCATAACCTTCTATCACGCCTGAGCCCTGCTTGAGGATTGAAAAGGTTCTTATATACCACGAGAATAAGAGAAGACTATCGTGGCACTCAACGGCCCTAGATATGTATTAATAGGTAAATTCTATATGAAAAGGATCTCTGCTATTATATTTTCCGTTTTACTTACATAGTGACAAGGATTCAACTGCTGAGTCACTAAGGGCAGACTTTATAACGGGCATGACGTCTATCCACCTACCATGGGGGAAATTGTAGCTTCAACATATTTTGGGGTGTGACTATATCAAAGGGTGGGTGTGTTGATACTGGCTCCCTTTATTTGCTCCCTTACTGCATTCCAGACACTTCTTTCTCAATGGCAAAAATCTGTCAAATACAGGTTTGATATTAGAGCAATCCTATGGGGGGTTTTTTTTTTTTTGATTTTAATCCCATCCTACTTCATTGTGATTTTGGGCAACAAATTGATGATAACGCCAAATCAGTGTTTTTGATGGGTTTTTTGATATTCTATCGCCACGGAGAATTTTGAAGTCTGAAGCAACTTTTAGCTGAATCAGTTGCTTGAGGTTAAAACCTCAAGTCTGACTAACTCCTATTGGGGGTATCTAAAAAGTTGCGTTCGATAATTACGCACCACTTTGTCTTCCCCCGCGATGATTACTCAGCAAAAACTACATTAAAAAAATATTCAGGATTACAAACAACCAGACTTTCATCGTTACATCAACGTCATTTTTTTTCAATCTTATTTTTGAATTATTAGAAAGCTATTGCAGTGAATTTTCATATCTCATTATTAAATTTTTAGGTAGAAAAGATGTTAATGGCAATGGCAATGACAGGTCATCAAAGATAATCGTGTTGGTTTTAAAAACACGTCTTTTTTGATATATCGCCTCTACTCCAAAGTTGCCCTTTTTTCAAAGAAAAATATTTTCAAAATAGATTTTTTTGTTAGAGGAACTCTTTTGATTTTTAACAATCAATACGAGCTGATTGATTCAGATGCTGGGCTTCAAAGAGATGATAATGAAAATATGGAGTTTTTTTTTTTCGTTTGTTTGCTGAGTAATCCTCGCGGGATAAGACAAAATCCAACCCAGTTATCGATCGCAGATTTTTGGAAATAGATGCTTGAATACCCCTATTGTATAGAAAAAATTTGCTATTATTCTTTCACATGTAGGGACTAGTCCGACTGAGTCCCACGGTTAGGTTATTAATGGAGTCCCTGAAGGGCAGAATTGCCTCTCTTCGTAGCGGCTTTCTAACGGGATAAAGAGTTCCTAGGCATCACTACGAGATGGTGTAATATAAGGACTTGGCCCTCTTTTGTAATCCTCAGATTGAATCTTAATCACTATGATTTCCTTTCACTTTTCACGTGAGATTACTTTACGGGAGACGATATCTGTGGCAAGATCGTATACGAATGACAACTTAACATTCAGGTCTGATGTGAACATGTGGCTATGGATAAAACATGAGTTTAATAGACAGGTCTTAGCCTTATACATTTGCCATCGTTGTCCTAAATTCAAGGTAGATAATTAATATTGATTCGGATTAAGTGTAGGGGGTCTTAAATAGGTATAGGAGAAAATTGGCTACAGCAAGGACAATTAACGCTAAAATGCTTCGCCATCCATCTTTTAGAAGTAATTAAGGATAAGAAAGTACTGCGATCGTAAAGTGGTTTGAATCCCGTATATTGGCTAAGACATGAAAATATTGAAGTATAATGGGAATAAATGCTATGGCTCATACCTTGGGTTACTTCAAACCCCACCAGGAACATGCAATGCTACCAAATCGATCAACGAAGGGATGTCTTCGCTGGTTTTTGTCAGTCTTTATAGCTAGTTATCAATAACCGACATAGTATCCTCTAGATCCATGCATAAAGGCTTCCTTTTTTATATTCCAAATACTTATTGAATTTTCAATAAAAATGAGGTTTGTATCATAAAGTTCCACTATTGAGTTTGCCTGTATTACTCAGCATCCAGAGCTTTAGCTAATGCAGGGGCTCAAAGCTAGTCTGTCTATCTGAATCATGCACAGCATAATAAATATCCGCTTGTCCTCAGCATGGTCAAGTTGATAAGCCTAAATATGACTCAAACCCCCTAACTTGATCATACACACCATACCACGCCCAATCACTAACAACCAAAACCGTGGAGGCTCAAAAACAAAAATAATTCTCCTGTCAGAAAAACATCCGTTGATGCGCGTTAGGGATACAGGGATTCTCACTCACACTCACACTCTTACTCTTGCTCACTCATCACGGTGAGGTTTAACAGCATTTTCTTTGTCGGTGCGTAAAATTTATGTCAGAATTTAGTACCTGTATAAAACAAAAAACAAATAATAAAAAATACCAGTGTGATGTGTGATGGGGAATCGCTTCTTTTTCCTCTAGGTCCCTACAAATATAATGACGATTGAAGTCGTGTAGAGTTGTTTGAATGCTAACAGCTAGCGCAGGATATTTTAATGGTGGATTTCTCTATAACCCTGATATCAGATTCAATGTATTTTTCGAGTTACAAACTTTATAATATAATCAATAATGCATTGTTGTATCATCATAAAAATGTTATTGTATACTAATCGCAGATCGACCAGGGCCAAAGTATTGGTCATGGACCCGGGGAGTCAGAGGTTAGCTTTGATAAGATATCATAGATCAGCAAGATCAGCAAAGTTTTGCAAGGCCTGGTCTTATTTTACGCTAGCTGGCTTACAAAGTTTCTATTTTTCTTTAATGATCATTTATTCATTCAGGTATATACACTTCGTTCTCGTCACCCTCACTCTCAAGCTTTCGGCATTAACCTCGATATTTTTCAGTTGAACGTATGAAAAAAGTTTATTTTATTATCGAACGTTGCAACGGCTTCCGATGCGTAGCACAATGCGACAGCTCCTTGGTGGCAAGAAAAGTCACAAGCCACCCAATGAAGGTAGTCGCGATAGTCGATCTACTGGAATTGACTATTCTCTAAATACTAAAATAAAAGAGACCGAATATAAAGGAAATTTTGTCGATGGAAATGCATTAAGAACCGGTGGCATGGGAAATAATATGGAAAATGATCCGGAAATTAGTATAAATGGCAGTGGATATAGCAATGGCCATGCAGGGAATGGATTCGGAGAAGATATCTCAAAAACCTATACAAACGGTCATGGAATCGAACGTGATGGTTCATTAAGTAATAACGTGGCTCACGGAAACACTAATCTTCAACCAGCCCTAAATGATTATCATACTGGTCATCTAAACAATATGGGGTATAATTCGGATGTAAGATATGGTGCTTTCGAAAGCGGGCCTGCGAGTAGCAATCTACATACCGGTAATTATTCTGAAGATATGGGACCCCAACATTCCACTCTCAGAGACTGGGTGAGAAATTTTGACCCAAATTTGGATAGAAACTTACAACTTTTGCCACAGAATCCAAGCCCTGCTCATACATCCTTCATGGGCTCATCCAGTGCAAATAGTCCTAGATATGACAGTTTTACAGCCTCAACTATGACATCCCGTACCCTTCAAACTCATGCAAGCTCCACAACGGGTATGAGCTCTCTATCCCCACAATTAACCAGTACTAGATATCAATATCTTTTCAATAATGTATCATATCATCGATCTAACAGAACTTTAGTTCCAAGGCATGAAAATCGAAAGATCGCAGAAAGACTTATGTTTGAACCCCAAAGGCCCAATGAACCTCCACGTATCGTCACAACTATAGCGAGTTCTGATTTTAAGTCCAAGAAAATAATACCATGTGAAGATGAGCCGATTCGAACTCCAGGCGCGATACAAAGTACTGGTGCTCTTCTAGGTCCGTGAAATGTAATTTCCTTGATGATAATATGTTATTTGCTAGACATCAATCTATATCTAAGTATCTCTTCCACTAACTTAGGGTAGGATTGAGGTATTGTGACAATGGTGACTTAGAGGTAAGGATTGCCAGTGAAAATTCGAGAAAAATCCTAGGATATGGGCCAGAACAGCTATTTGCTTTGGGCTCTTTCCTCGACGTTTTAGAAGAACCTTCACGCGGTGAAGTGGTCGTACAACTTGATCAATGTTTAAAAACATGCAATAAATCAAACTCATCAGTAACAAATCCAAGTTTCTTTCGCATAACTCTTAGGTTTCCCTATGAACCTGATTGTCAACTTGTAAGTCAGCACGAATCTTTATGTTTTAATGAGCACGCATCAAAGTCCTGGCAATTACCTTATTGCTTTATGCTAACTTGGTCTTTTTACACAGTGGTGTACAATGTATTTGTTGCCAAACTCAGAAGGCCTTGTTATATGCGAATTTGAGGATTATTCCGAAAATTATTATTTAAAGGATGTCGATGCAGCTAAATCTCTACCACAAACCCCACATAAAATCAGTGGTAGTGATGTCAACTCAGATGAATTTAAAAGATCTATAACCCGGGTCAGCAAGCCTCTTTCACCCTTGACAATTGCAAGGCAGAGAAGAGACAAGATGTTCTCATCACTCGATATCTTCTGCTGTCTGAGCAGAATTCAGGAACAACTTATTGCGTGTCAAGATGTACAGCAAATCCAAGATGTTGTAGTAGGCATAGTATCAGAAGTTACCGGGTTTCATAGAGTCATGAGCTATCGGTTCGACAAAAATTATAATGGTTGTGTTGAGGCAGAGATAGTTAATCCCCAAGCATCAACTGATATTTTCAGAGGTAAATTCCAGAACTGAATTCCAACTTTCATTTGGCTAATTTGAAAAAGGATTGCATTATCCAGCATCCGATATTCCCTGTCAGGCCCGCGAACTTTATAAGACCAATCGTATACGTATTTTATTTGATCGTGAAGCTGAGACATCTAGATTGGTATGTTACAAATTGTTTAATATTTGCATGTCGTAATATAGTTATATTCACTAATATAAACCCTAATAGGTCTGCCGGGACGAAGCGGAGTTTAAGGAACCAATTGATCTTACTCACTCGTACTTGCGTGCAATCTCACCGATTCATGTTAAATATCTGGCCAATATGGGTGTCCGTTCAAGCGTATCAATTTCACTCGTCATTGATGATAATTTATGGGGTTTAATTTCTTGTCATGGGTATGGTGAATTTGGTATTCGAATATCTCTTCCCATGAGAGAACTTTGCCGCAGCATTGTAAGTTTTAAAATATTTAATATTCTCCTTTATTGAATTAATCCTAAAATTTCAATTTCAAATTCATGCCTTTTAAATCTTGTTTCAAATTCTGAAATCTTCCTTCATTTCATAGAATTATTAGCGATGCTAATATTTCATAGGGGGACTGCGCGTCTACTAACATCCAGCGAATTCTAACGCTTGAAAGAATACGTGCGCGAAAACTACCTCCGAGCTTTCCATCAAGCCCTTCTCCTCCATCTAGCGATCTCTTAGCCCTCGTTGATGCAGACTTTGCAGTCTTGAATATTGGAAATAAAGTTAGGGCTATTGGACGGATGGAACCGTTTCAAGAAGCTAACTTAGTGATAAATTACTTACAATCATGCCGCATTGATCAAATCAGCGCAACCATGAATATTAAAGCTGACTTTCCAGAACTTGCCCGCCCTCCCGGAATAAGTACTCTAGCTGGAATGTTAATCATCCCTTTGAATATCGGAAAAGATAATGATTTTCTCGTTTTTTTTAGAAAGGGGCAGTTGAGAGACGTTTGTTGGGCAGGGTAAGCAAAAACTTTTATTTCTCTTGTACTGTTCTAGGAAAATTTGTCGGCTTTTGAACAACTCACCCTTCAGCTCCATAAATTCTCCCAAAAAACTGTCAGCACTTGCGGGTTTAATCAGCTCTCAAAATTGACTATAAGCTAACTTGCATAGAAACCCACATGAGAAAGTTTACAGAAATACTTCAGAGTACCTTGAACCTCGTGCAAGTTTTCGTAGATACGTTGAAACAATCTACGATACTAGCAAAGAATGGACCGAAGATCAACGTAAGATATACCATTTGAACCATTAAATCCAAAATTTAATACTCTCACAGTTGATACTGCATCAATTCTGGCGCTATTGTATGGTAGATTTGCAGAGACATGGAGAATGAAAAGTAGCACATCCAACTCCAAAGAGAGAGAAAAAGATGAAGTAGAGAGAGTACCAACATCTGCTCCTGTAGATGATACCTTTAACCTCAAAGCAGCAGGTATGAATATGTATATATATATATATAAATCTAATTTTTGTGAACGATTTCAAAAACTGACCTTATAAACTCAGCAACACGTGTGCTAGAAGCATTGAAGAAGGAAGCTCAACGTAAGGCCCTCGATCTTACTGTATCAATTCAGGAGGATTTACCATCAATTGTTATTGGGGATGCCGATTGCTTTAAGCAAGTGATGTTATACTTTATTCGTAATGGTTTCAGATCATCACAAAGCTTAAAAGTTGATGTCAGTCTCATTCGCGTACATGAAGAAATTTCATACGTGGAACTCAAAGTACAGGATGCTGGTCCTGGAATGACAGAAACCGAACTAGATGTAAGAAAACAATTTTGTGGAACTTTTAAAAAACTGATTGATATTTCAGGAAACATTCCAGGAATTTGAACGGGCTCAGAGCAATGAGAAATGGCCTTTTCCTAGTCAGAAATCCCCCCCGAACACCAGTGAGAATAACAGAGGAAGTGTCACGTTATCAGTTGTTGCCACATTTGTACGGTCTATTAATGGGCAGATTCAGGTAACAAGTGAGCTAGGTAAAGGAACTATCTTCACCATTGAGCTACCCTACAAATGTGCAGATTCAATAGATAGCTCATCAACACGGAAGCCGCGTAATTACTTACTCACTTCACCTATGTATCCAAAAGAATCTGCAAAATCTTCGCCATCAATACTTCCAGTAGGAACGGACTCGACTGATAAACAAGTTGTAGAAAACTCGATATCAGTGATTAATATTTCTCCCCAGTCGCCTATTGGTCTTCGAACTCCTGAACCCCCAATACGTCCCACATCTCGGACGAAATTAAATACTCAGCCTGAAAATGGTGCTCTTATGATAAGTGATAGTAACAATCAAGCTCTAGGTCTCCACGAAACGAATGGTTTCACAAGAGATAGGAATATACAGCCCACAGATTCTTCTGAAAAGCAAATCAATATACTTATTGCAGATAGTGATGTTGCATCGTCAGGCGCACTAAGATCAAGATTAACAAATTCTGGCCATTTAGTGGATATCGCCTACGATGGGCAACAATGCCATGACCGTTTCGTCTTAAATCCCTATAATTTTGATATTATCCTTATTGAACTAAAAGTTTGTCCAAAATATTACTATGTCTAGTATGAATTTACTAACAAAAACCAGATGCCTTTAGTTGATGGTGTTCTTGCAACCCGAATGATCCGTATCGCTGAGAAAGAAGCTAAGCATCGAAATGATCCTATAGCTTCGCAAACTTCGAAACGCGTACATATAGTAGCAATGTCAAATAAGTTAGAAGAAGAAAGTCGATTCGATTATATTCAATGCGGGTATGTTGTGCATCTTTCCTCCATGAATAATAGGATCATTTCCCTAGAACCTGGGCTCTGACTAATATCTGATTAGTTTTGACGGCTGGATCCTAAAACCAATTGATTTCCAACGATTGGATCTCATGCTTCAAGGCTTAAATAATCCAAAGCTGCGACATGAAGCACTCTTTGTCCCAGGTCAGCTCGAAAAGGGTGGTTGGTTTTTACCTTGATATTTTCTACTAAAACATATCTATTAAATCATTTTGGAGAAATTCTGAAACGATAGCTCAAACGAATCTATCCTTACTCAATCCTCGGAATAAGCACTAGTTATTCTCTTTATTTTCTCTTTTTGTTATTTAGGTTGGTTCTATCTAAACTTCAACATTCGTTACTTTTATCCAAGCTAGTTGCTTGTTGTGAAAATGGGAGTCTGTTGCTAACTTAATTCTTTTGTAAGAAGTATCAATATTAGATATTCTCTTGTATATTTGACACGAGTAAAACTCTCTTTTTTCAAGTTTCCAAAGCGGAGTTTTGATTTCTGGAATTTGATGTGGATAGAAGTATTGGGTCTTCAGTTTAATTATGAGTTGATGAGAAGATGGTTTCTAAAGAGCTATTGAGGAAATTTATCAGCGCTAAAAATAGATATTATCACTTGAAAGACAAAAATGTTGAAAAAAATAAGTAAACGTTTTATTTTTGCAATATACAGGATGCAAATCAAAAACCAAGTTCAAATACCATTCATCATTTTAGTTGCATGTACAGGCTTGAGAATACCCACTATTAGATTTTAAAAAAAATTAATGCTGGAGACACATCAATAATATACTTATTAATGTTTTAGTTATCTTTTTCGAAATACTCCATACTCTGATATACCCATTCCGTCCATCATTCTATTTATCCCTGCTGGAAATCAAGCCAAGTACAACACAGAAGGAATTAACCTGAAAGCGCACACATTTTTCTTCTTTCTCCAAAAAGGAAAAAAAAAAAGATTCTGTATATATTTATTTTTCGTCGATTTAACAAATGACGGTTTTTTAAAACCTAAAGTTTCGAAAACTTTGGGGGTATTAGAGGGTATACCAAAAGCAAAGGCAGTTTCGGATTTTTTGAAAGGGGGGGTTTAAATTGGGTGTAAATTCACTTAATTTTTGGGGGGTGGGGGGGGGAAGGTTCAGTATTGAAAAGCCCAAAACATCTTTTTTTTTGCAGCGCTAGCTCAAATAAGTCACTTATATCGTCGAATTTCCTCTGGAAACCCCTATATTTCCCCACCCTGAACTTTCATTATTATGTAATTATTTCATAGCTTCCAACTGGCGCAAAGGGACAAGGTAAATGCTAGGTAGGGCTGGCTCATGGGCCTACTGCTATAACAATCATAAGATAAATGGCCTCAATAAATAGAGGTAAAATCAATGTAAACAGATTCTTATTAAGTACATATTAAAAAAACATCTCTTCTCTACACAAATAATCTCCTAAGAACTAATCAAAGTAATATAGAGCATTGATCTTGACGTAGTCTTCAGGCTAATCTTCTAGCTGTATAAGATTTGTATTCTTATCAAAACACTAATAAGAGGACGTTACAAAATCATTTGATCAACCAAATATCGATTAGAATTCCTATGTCTACTATCTACCCACTCCTGGCTCGATCCTTGAATATTGATGCTGTAATTGTTGCCTGCCGTAATGCTACGGCAGAAGACAGATATGGCTTACGTTTTATCTACTATAAATTCAATAGTCAAGGCGTGATTAAACATCAATAACGCTTTCATGACAATTTCCTAATGTGATAATAATGGATTGTACGTATAATGAAAATCGATTCGGAATGCCATTACTTCACAATGTGGGATATACATATATAAATACTACATTTAAAGTAGGGTATGTAACTCCTAGTAGATAGACTGAGAAAGACTATGTGTAGTTTCTGGGTGTGTTTCGAAATGTTTAATTTCAGAATAATATACTAGAGCCTAGAATTATTGTCGCCGATAGGGAGATTGCCTCATTGAATGCAACTGATAAAAAGTCTCTCTTTTTTTTTCGATGAAAATTTCCCTGTGCTTGGTATATTACTATGACGACTATCAAGTCACATCTTAGCAAAGAGCTGGATGCAGATTTATCAAACGAATTCATGAATGATTTTTTTTTTTTCAAAAGTTTGGAATGCACTAACAAGGGTTGAGTTCTCCAAGTTTTAGGCCAGCTAACTGTAGTAGTGGCAAGAGAATAACTAGAAACCCCAATGGTAGAAATATGATTAAGTATTCCGAAGAAGCTTGGTACTCCTAATCGCGAGTGTGACTGTTCTTTTAAACAATGTCACTAGTTAAAACAGGCTACTATACTCTAAAGGAGATGTTGGATTCGTATCAAAGACTCGGTTTGACTGATTTTCATTGACATTGGCATTTAGTTACATGTAATCAATATGAGTTGATCACTTGCCTTTGATTTAAACGCCTAAAAATGTAGGCAGCTATTTATTATGGGTCAGATTTTACCACGGCAGTATCCTGGTTTACAGGGCTCAAGCGGGGCCATGGGGGGGGGGCAATTATATCATCCTCCGTGTAATCAACCAGACAACAAACTGAAAAAACTGACAAGGAAACGATCAGTAGTGAAGGGACCCATTAGCAATTATCCAGCACTTTTGCGCCAGTCAGAAGCTATGAAATTATTACATAATATAAAAAGCCTAGGGTGGGGGGGGGTGGGGGGAATACATGGGGTTTTAAGAGGAAATTCGACGATATAAGTGGCTTATTTGAGCTAGGGCTGTAAAATATTAATCGCCAAGTGAGTGAGTGGGTGATGTGTATTGGATAGGGGTGTGGTGTGTTGTTAGTCAAAAACTGACGTGTGGTTAAAATTTCCCTTAATTGGTGTCATGTGTCATGGGGGAAAAAAAAAAAAAAAAAAAAAAAAAAAAAAAAAAAAAAAAAAAAAAAAAAAAAAAAAAAAAAAGGATGATCAATTGATGGTATTTGACTAGAATTGGCTTGGCTGTCTGATATCATTATTATCAAGGTTGAATGTTCGTCAATTTTCTTGTTGTTGTCATTGGGGAATTTTAGCGGGGGTGAGGTGAGGATCAGTGATTTAGATAGAACCCACTAAAACTGGGGCTTGAGCTATGTATGAGCCGATCCCCTGTAGTCGTATACTGGGTACATACTACTCCTGCATATTAATTATCTTCCAGCCGTTTTTATTTTATTTTTCAGCTGAAACTCCTTTTTATGCAATATTGTGTCTTGGCATGTACAATCGACACACCTCTTGGTTGCACTGTCATTGGTGTTATCTGTGGACGGCCTCCTTTTTACCTTTGGTAACCATTTATTTTTATTTTCTAGTCACAATCACTTTAATGCGATAGTGGGGGAATAATCGGATTTTTCTCATGCAAGTCACGACTAGTTGGTTGCCAAAGGATGTACTAAGCTAAGCTAAGCTAAGCTAAGTCTCAAAGAAACCCCCCCCCCTCACCAACATATCTTAATCAAAAAAAATCTTCATTCATGTTCCATTGGTGTCTATGTATATATCATAAGTTTAACTGAAGACATAGAAACCTATTCTATGATATCTGCAAGTTTTGTCCATTCCTATGCGAATAATTGACCCAACACTGATCGGTGGGTTGACAAAGTTATCCACATATTGGTTAGGAAGAGATAGTTTGTAAATTGCACCTTTGCGCCACGTCTGGTGACGATTTACTATGCTACAAGAGGATATAATGCCTTTTACAAATTTAGCAAATATCCCAATAGCTGTTCTCGCATAGTAGACAAAACAAGTAGCGATCGATGCGATATGTGAAACTAACAGTGCAGGTAAAAATTTACTCATGGCGTATATTGAGATTGATGAAATGGTAGTTTTAATTCTATATTTATTTTTTGAATCCAAAAAAAAAAAAATACACACAAATAGTTGAATCAACTGTATCAATGGTAGCTCAATCATTAACGTAAATTCCTCACTATTCTTAAAGACCAGTGCTTCCTTTAAAAGCCACTCTACCTTTTTGTCGACTGTGATGAAGATTGAGTGCCGATCTACTGACCCTCATTTTTGACTTTGGTTAAGTCTCACANGCTTCCTTTAAAAGCCACTCTACCTTTTTGTCGACTGTGATGAAGATTGAGTGCCGATCTACTGACCCTCATTTTTGACTTTGGTTAAGTCTCACATACAACTAACTCGATTAGGAATAGACTATGAAAAATTGCCAAATTAGGATTTTATGTGCAACTCTAGACCTATTTATACATTAATTCCTGTTTCATAATTTCTAATAGGTGTGGATAAATCCGCCTAGTAAGTACCCACTAAACTCCGCATATAATCGCGCTTTGATTGTTTACATTGTTGTTTACATCAAGCCACTGATTCCCTTATTTTTACTTCACCAAATTCTTAAACCAACTATTACACAAACTTATCATACCCTCTAGTCCTTACGAATTTCTTCATTGAGTAAACATTATCGTTCTCCTAGTTGTGGATAAAAATTTTTAACGTAAAATAGCAACAAAATTATGTCGGACTCTACTTCCTCTCAGCATCGACCATTTAACTGTACCAGCTTTTCATCTCCAATACCTCCGGCAGTTTATGATTCTGAACATGATGCTATCAATGGTTTTTTTTCTGTAGCGAGAGAGCATCGATTTGGACCTCAACTTGCCCGGTATGACAAAGATAGGGGGGGACTTGCATGGCGAAGAGTATTTACTTGTTCTGTTGCTGGTGAAAAAGATACCCGCCATAAAGACACTCGTGTTGCTCGCCCAAGGGAAAGGAAAACTGCTAAGATAGGTTGTCCTTTTAATGCCACAGCGAAGCTCGATCGAAAGACTGGGAAATAGCATTTTATCACTGATAATGGTACGAAATTAACACTTTTTGACAATAATTCATGGTCTAATGTGTATAGAAATCCACAACCACGGCCCTCT
>QVIK01000414.1:0-45556 GCA_003957845.1 Oidium heveae
TTACGGTATGCAATACCACGTTTCAAATGTGGCGACAATGCGGTTTTAATGGCGTTTACCTTAGCCGCACCGGTTGGAGCTAGATGGGCTGATTCAGAGATTATTTGCTCAAAGACAGATCTAAAATTTGAAAAAAGCTGATGTGGTCCTTGTCGAATTGCATATAATTTTGCTTGAGCTCTATTAGGAGCATCATTATCTACAAAAAGATCTTCCAGATGACTCAAAAATCGATCGATATCCCATTCTTGTGCCAGTTTCTGTTGCTTCATCCATAGAGCTACCCGTTTTTGAGCTTCTGTAGGTAATGAATTTGAAAAAACTTGGTAGTAGAAGCTTTTAGAGCTTTTGTATCCATCAGCAATTCCTTCTAAACTAATTTGGAAAACCGGAAAGTCGCTAGGATCTCCTGACCATTTTGGCCATTGTCGAACTGAGTTGTTGTCGGCCATTAAATCCAATATGATTGACCTTGAATTTGTTTTTTGTTGTTTTACTTTTTTATTTAAAGTGTCTGAAAGCTGGAGTTTCTCAAGGGGTGAAATAAGGTCGTCGTCATTCATACTACGAAGTTTAAAAGCTAACTGTTGTGCCGCTAGACTTCGCTGGCTGTACTTGATTGCTATTTATATATGAATATATCTAAATAAAGAGAGATAGAGAATTAACATATGTCACGGATTAGGTAGTGACCATGAAGATCAAACTAAGTATACGAAGTCTATGTTAATTCTCTATAGGAAAGAAACAACTTTCCTAATTCTACAAAGATATTTATGTACAAGATATTAAGGTTTGACGCGTCGTACCCTGTCAGGGGGATCGACAGTAGCTCCATAGACTACCGATTATGTTTAGCGCCCCACTACTCTCATTGCCCGTAACAATCCATCGCTGATCCCACCTCCTTCCTAACCCTGCACCACTAACCACTCCGCCAATCTCTCCAGATACACATTACGACCCCATGGAGCTCGATAACTCTGAGGCGGGTAAAGCAGCGCGTAAAGCGTACCGTAGAGCTCACAACTTATGTGGATATTGTGGTGAGCCTGGACACAAAGTTGTCTCATGTTCAACATTAGCAACGCGACTATCTGGGTCTCGTCAACAAACTTCTATCAATGAACTAAATAATAGTCAGATTGATAGTGAGCCAAAAATTTAATTTTGCTAGAGAAAACGCGGCATTTCGCTAGCTCTTTATATACTCTATCCTCTAATGTCGCTCCGAATTCTACCGTTTTTTTTTTTTGATTGTTCTACACCTTGCATTTCAGTCCGTGATTTGAATAAAACCCAAAATTGTACCTCTACTATAAATTTTAGTTTACAGAAACCGTCTCTTTTAGTTCACAATTTTAACCTTGGTAACGAAAAGCCCTTAGCAATCACTACCTTTCTAGACTATAACATTGAAGCTTTTACAATTAGTGACTGTTGAGCTTCAACATCGTTCATTGACGAGTTTTTGCAAAAAAATATAAATTTACTCGAAGAAAAAAAAAAATCATCTGAAACAGTCCGAGTTGTAGATGGACGAGAATCTTCATCGGGTCTCTTCACGCATGAAATAGATCTAACAATGGAAATTGATGGACACAAAGAAAACCTTACATTCTAAGTTACTAAAATCGCTCGCTATCATGTTATCCTTGGTAAATCCTGGCTTTCAAAGCACGATCCTAAAATCAAATGGAGTACAAACCGTATCAATTTCACATCGTCATATTGTCGCCACTAACGCCTTAATCAATACAAATCTCCTGAAAAGAATTTTAATACCTTGTTCCAGTCTACTGATCAATGATACCTATCAAATTTGCCAAAAAATCCTTGTAACAATCTTTCGCCTCGCTCTTCGTCTCGTTCCTTCCATACAACTCAAAACTTCGAACTTTTTTCAGTATCTATTGAAAATATCTCCAATTACTTAAATATTGTTCAAAAATCAGAGGCTGAAGACTTAGAAGATTTTCAACATCTAGTACCTCCCCAATTTCAAGATTTTTTACACTTATTTTCCTCAAAACAAGCAGAAAAATTGCCGCCGCATAGATATATCGACCATGAGATACCTATTCAGCAGGATAAAAAGCTGACGCTTGGGCCATTGTACTCAATGTCTAATGCTGAACTTGAAGCATTACGAAAATATTTGCGTGAGAATCTTAAAAAGGGATTTATTAAACCTTCCAACTCATCTTTTACATCTCCGGTTCTATTTGTTAAGAAACCAGGCGGCGGACTTCGTTTTTGTGTAGATTATCGTAGACTGAACGCTATAACAGAAAAAAAACCACGTCCTTTACCCCGTATTGATGATTCCCTTCGACAGCTTCTAAAAGCAAAAATATTTACGCGTCTTGATTTACAGGGTGCCTATAACCAAATAAGAATAAAGCAGGGGGACGAACCTAAAATAGCTTTTAGAACAAGATATGGGCTTTACCAATATAAATTTATGCCATTTGGACTAACAAATGCTCCAGCTACCTGTCAACAATTCGTAAACGATGCACTTAGAGACTTTCTCGGCATTTTTGTAGTAGTATCTTTAGACGACATTTTAATCTACTCAAAAGACCCCAACCAACATAATGACCATGTCCGAAAGGTTCTCACCAAGCTCCAAGAATTTAATTTGTTTTGTAAACCAGAAAAATGTGAGTTTGGTGTAGATTCAACTACATTCCTTGGTTTTGTAATATCACCTAAAGGCCTATCTATGGATCCCTCAAAAGTTAAAACAATTAAGTACTGGAAGCCACCATCTAATATTAAGGGTATTCAATCATTTTTAGGGTTCGCAAATTTTTATCGAAGATTTATCAGAAATTATTCGCAACTTGCAACCCCCTTATTTAATCTAACAAAAAAAATACTCGATTCATCTGGTCTCAAGAATGTGATGTTGCATTCGAGGCCCTGAAAAATGCCTTCATAACAGAACCAATACTCCGACATTTTAACTCCGAGCTTGAGACGGTTTTGGAAACCGATGCGTCAGACCAAGTAATTTCAGCGGTTCTTTCCCAATATCATCTTAATACTAATAAGGTAGAAAGGCTTCATCCAGTAGCTTATTATTCTAGAACTATGACATCAGCGAAGGTCAATTATACTGTAGGAGATAAAGAGCTTTTAGCGATCGTGGAAAGCTTAAAAGAGTCTCGTCAATATGTGTGTAATCTATTATCTCCTGTTAGAATCATCACCCATCGCCAAAACGTTACTGCATTCACAACAAAAAGAATTCTGAATCGTAGAAAAGCACGATGGACTCTGGAACTCGCAGAACTTGATTTCTACCTTGAATTTAGACCCAGGATCAAGAACTCTAGAGCAGATGCACTTACTCGTCGGGTTGAAGACTTACACGTCATACAAAACAAAAACCCAAATGATCTAATAATCTCGCCATCTAAATTTGTCAGACCTAAAGACTGGGTGATTAATGACTCACACCCTCCTAATTATCTCCTCGACACTGAAATGAAGAGCTCCGAGATTCTTCTCGAAAAATCTTCAGTCAAAGAATTTAAGCTAGCATTAGATTCGGATATATTTGGACAAGACGTAATTACAGCCTTAAAAAGCTCAATTCTTCGTCATCCTCAAATTGACCTTGGCTCTTGTACAATAAATAGAGACGAGTTCCTGCTTGTTACAGACCTTTTTTATGTACCGGAAAGTCTTGTTATGGGACGAGAGCAATCGGACAGTGCACGAGAACAATTCCTAAAAGAGTATCTATAATTTTTCTATGGTTCTAAAGGTAATGCCAATAGGTGTTCTATATACTTTTCCCGTAGCATCCCGTCCTACTCCTCTAAGCGAGTGATTACTCTGAACGAGTGATTCTAAGCGAGTGATTCGTATAAGCGAGTGATTTGTATAACCGAGTGAACCTGTTCGGTCAGTCCCGCGCTAAGCTAAATGCGGTTTATAATTTAAGAAGCCATGTGGTGCCTAAGGCCCAAATACTAACAATCAGGCATAGCCTGTAACAAGTCTCCGCACAAAAATTATTTCATTATCACATGATCTTCCTACTGTTGGACACACAGGGGGGGCGAAAACTTTCGAAATTGTTTCCCGAAACTTCTGGTGGCCGAAAATAAGATCCTCAATAAATCAATTCATACGTAACTGCGACACTTGTGCGAGAATTAAGCCTGTCAGACATGCCCTCTTTGGCTACCTGAAGTATAGTTATCTGCTTTAGTATCAAATCTCCCGTGCATGAAGGTTTCCAGTGCTGCTAGATAAGATACAGTGGCTTTTTCATGTCTAATGCTGGCTATTTTGTCATAGAGCTGCTTTGATCTCCAGTGCTCACATGACTGTGGAGAGTTGGAATTGCCGAGACTTGAAATAATCATATTTATGGCCTCTGTTTCACGTAAAATCCACTGTTCGATGTCAACATAATTTTCCATGAGTTCGTCGATATTTATTGCATTGATGGTAGTGATAGTCGGATTTATTGGCATCGTGACAGGTCTAATACCTAGGATATCTTGAAATACGTGACCAAGCACGTTCTTGCGTGCTAAATTTGCTTATAATACTGCCCTCCATTGAATGAACGAGATTCCGTTTTCAAGTATTACAATGCTCTTTTCGTTAGCCATGTTTCTTGTTTCTTATCTTAGCGCTTCTGAATTTGGTTACGGAAGAGTGCCGGACTCACAACCTATTACATTCCATATGTAAGGTTAGCATTATCGCACTATTGCCTCACTCATAACTGTGACATGGACTGAAGAATTCTTATCTTAAATTAGCTCTGCTATTATGCTCTTCGGCGTTATCCTGTTCCCCCCCCCTGCTTTAGACAATATGGATAGAAAGTTTTATAGATTTAGACCAAGATCAATAATTTGATTTATCGAATTTAATGGATTCATACTAAGCCATCATTGAATCATATTGCCTTCATCTTCTTACCTGACAGCCACTCTTTTCTTTTTTCAAACATACTATTTGCCTGGATATCGGTTTGGAGATTAAACATTCGAGTACAGAAATTCAATTAAATAAGAATAGAATTTACATTTCTATATTTCTAGATACATTTAAATTCTGTATTTGTGTGGCTATATTTTTTTACCTAAGCGGAATAAGGAGAAACGACATCCCGTATCTGAGATGAAAAAGAACGCACAGGTCGTATAAGACAGTGTATGCTCATGGTACGTCTCATGAGAAGTACAAATTAAATAGGAGTAACAACTTTTTAAAAACAGTTGAACTCATGAGTTTTTCATAAATATTAAAACAATGAAAGTCGCAAATGTAGATTTAGATTTCGTGGTAATTCATCACGGGGAAAATTTATGCGTTTTGAATAAAAATAAAATAACCCAAGCGATGAAAATGATGCTGAAAAACGTATTTTAATCCCAAATCATGACCTGGACTCGACTTTTGACATATACTCTTTTGTCTGTGAATGCCATTTGATCACGTGATTTACACGTTGAAGCCGCGCTATTTTCAAGCATTAATATGGAGAAATTTCATTCATATTTCTATACCCATATCTTAGAATGTACTATCCCGATGTTGATCCAATACGTTCCTTGCCACCCCATTTGTGATATTGCATCCAACGATAGCCCTGAGTAAGCTGTGAACATTCATTTATTAGATGACATGCAAATAGTAAGTAGTTCTTAGGTGACACAGCGAGAGCGTAGCGCATAAAAGTAGCAGAATAGATGGTAAGTGCAGCAGTCATCTGTCCAGAAATTCTGTAAAAAATATGAAAGTTAGCTATCGAACAGGATCTCGAATTTTTCTCTCCTTCTGTATCGTTTTATCTTAGCTTTCAAAAAGCTTAATATCTCTTCTCAATCTTCCATGATTTGCCAGACATTCCTCGTCTCAATGAGGAATACGAAGACGATAATTTTCATCACATGAGTCGAAAGGATTGTATTCTGTTGGTAGTTTTATCCTGAGAATGAAAAAATCATGAAGAATATAGAGCAAGTATAATTGTAGTTTGTTAATATCATGACTTACAAGTCAGGGCTTTTTTGAGTGTCCATAACCGCGGCTATGGGGATACCAAAGTTAGACGCAGGGCCCCAAAAATCTATTTAATGTTAACTGATTAGCCCAGGGTATAAAAAAATTTTACTTGTAAGAATTTATTTGAGCACATATGATAGTTGTTAAAAAAGGGTAAATGCAAAAGATCTTATCAACTGAAGTGGAAGAGAAAGATGGGACAAAAGTTCAATCGGTAACATCAAAGTAAATACCTACGTGTGGAACAAACATAATTTAGCACTGGATGCGCACGAATCTTGGTGTTTACAGCTTTGATGAAAGCAGCCATGTTGATGGTAAATATCGAAATCAAGATGTGACAAGATAGCTCCTATGACCAATGTTGGGCTTGTAGTGCTGATCAGTAATCTTCGGATATATACAAACGCAGCTTGGGATTGATCTTTAATTTCGTTCGGCCCATTCCAAATGTAGTAATTAATAGTGGGTCTAGAGTCAGGTCGCGTTAGGAGAATGCTTTTCACCCCCAAAGCCCCCCTATTAAAGTCAACGCTGTAAGATGTGACATAATGATTAGAATCTCCTCCAATTATATTTAATCGTCCTTAAAGCGCGACTTGATTGTGCTATCCAAAAATGATAAATACCTGTCCATGTTATAGATTTTTTCACGTCTCAATACAAATCTGAATTGATCGTGCTACGAGCTAATTTCTAAACTATTTATGAAATAAGGATTAGTGCACCAGAACTCAAAATTCGTAAATCTTAACGGTAGCAAGGGAGATTTTCACAGGAAAATTACATAACTTCCAATGTAATTATACATAATCTGACATCATTTATGAACAACAAGAAAGATTTATAAAATATATGATAGAATACAGGCATCACTGACTCTATGGATATCTTCCAAGAATCTTAAGCTCCTTCAATGGAACAGAGTCATTCCGTATCCCCCAAATCCTGCCCAATTGGAACCTACATTGAGCCGCTTAAGTATAGAAGCTCGTGAAACTATTTAAACGCATGAAACGGGCTTCTCTTATCGGCAGTAGAAGTAGAAGCAGCTATTGACTAGATATTAATAATTGTTCTAACTATACCTTCAACAATTCGTTAGGAAGGAGAGATAGAAGTTAGAAAATCTATGCTTACTGATAGAAGACATAAGATGATCTTAGGATGCCCTCAAACTCGTACGATTGGCATTTTCCCGTAATTCCAGTTTGATACTTCGTCATGAAGGATAATTTATATCTGACCCATCGGAACGCGCACATATTCTGTGAGGTTGCCTTTCGCTACATTTAAGGTATTTGATAACTTACCTCCATACATATTTCTCGGAGAATGACGTTTCCTGTAGTCGGTGAAGCTTACGGAACATGAAGTGCGGGCCTTTATGGTTGGTAGCAGTATCACTGGCCGGAAAAGCTGACGGAGTTCCATACAAATATCATGTAGCAGCCTGGTATGGAAAAGCTCTGAAATTGGCCCAATATATGCCTCGATGAAAATCCGTCAGTAGAGGGGCTGCGCCAAAAGCTATGATAATGTCGATGAATGTATACGTGATCTTTGTAGCAACATACGAGGCCGAAGCCTGGCGGCTAGACTCATCTCGACTAAAAGCAGACGGCACAATAAGAATCACAAAATTATTTCACTATGGTCTAATTGATAAGATTCTTCATATGGCCACAAAAGCGGCTCTACAAGTATGGAGAACTACGCCAAATATAGTTCTACACTGAGAAGGAAGGACTCCACCAGCTCATATATTCTTAGAAGAGTATTTATTGACTACGACTTACTGCCCGATTAAATCTTTAGATAGTCGTAATTCACCTCGGATAAGAATAAGCGTATGTCTTAATATAGGTCCTAAAAAGTATGAGTCAAATCCAGGGCTTTCTTAGAGACCTGAAACTCAGATATCTCGAATACAACGATTTTATCGGCAGCTTCCACAAAGTAAACCCGCGGAAGTACTTCTAGCTCCACTATATACCTCTCTAGGAACAAAACCAGATAAAATTCTGAAGCACCAACATTGGGTAAGTAAAATTTTCGCAACAGATATTTGTGCATCCTCCGATAGGTCATCAGAGGGCACCGGACGTTCTTCATGAGTAACTGGTTTTATTCTGCTGATTATTATCAAGCGGAATAAAAATTCTCTCATTACTTTGTCTCGATGAAATTGCAGCAATATGAGCCGTGGTTGCTCCCATTAATTCTGCATGGTAAATTTCACCACCATACAGAGTACCCGTATCTTTCAGAGAAGTTCTGCTATTACGCTGAAGGACAAATTCCCACGAAAAGCGACCATGTTCTTCTGATGATCCGTCTAAGAATGCGCAGAAATCTAAAGGAGAAACAGTTCTGATCCAGCGTAAAAGTGCCTCTACTCCTAATTTCTCCCCTAAATGGGCACAATAGGCTGGAGCCGGAAAAGGTTCTGCAGCTTCGGCTGGAGGGAGCTGACTAAAAGTACAATGCAGCTGAGACATTTGGGTTTCTACTCGCTTTGAAAGCTTGTGTCGAACCTTATATTTTGAGGTGCCTATATTAAGACAAATATTTGCCCAACTTCTAAGGGGGTGATAGTCGTCAAGAACTTAATCCGGGCAGCAAAACGAAGACAGATAGATTCTAAAATAAAGCAGGCCGGTGTTATGGGCTGTTGAACCCAATTGGGAGGATAGAGCAAACTTGGAAAATGTCGAAGCCCTTGATAAGTTCGAAAAAGAATATGGAAAAGGCGATGGAGTGGGTGAAATCGAAGGAGCTCGACAAGGAGCTGAACATCTTAAAAGAAAGGAGGGGTAGCAAGGGTGTAATGTTATGGGCTGTTGCCCTGTGTGTAAGGCTGGGCTTTTCTAAAAGCTCCAGCCTTGTGTGTTTGTCATGGTCACGTGATAATATCTACTTCGAGTTGCCACACATCACTCGGCTAGCTACTCAATATAGTCTAGAAAAGTAAGGTAAGGTGAGAGAAATTACTTAGCAGATCACTTAGGATCTCTCGTTAAATTCCTATGATTATTTTTTTTTTTTTTCACAGTTATTAGAATCTTCATAGATAAATATTAAGCATATTTGAGCATTGTTTACGTGCACAGTCCGTAATCCTTTAGTCGTTAACAGCCGGAGGGGCTCCATTCTCACAGTAGAGCACAGCATTTGGCGTCGTCTTTCAGACAAGAAATGCAGCTCTTAATGCACTATGAATCACTCGATCAATTAGCTCACAGTGATAGGACGTTGGAGAAGTCACGACACCGTGCATTGTGAAACGGGTGAGATTCCTAGTGCGCTTATTGGTAAAGTCTGGATATTTCGAGTTGTAGTTATCGGTGTTCCTTGGCTTCAGCTATAACACGAATCTTACTGGATCTGCGATAGAAAGCTTAGAACCGAATTGATGACTTGATTTCTAAGCAATCGGAATCTAATCTCGCACCATTTTGCCCGAAATATGAAAGATTTTGTTACAATTCAGAAGCTATCCAAGCCTTTTAGGCTTGATCAAGCCATTGGAAATTCGAAGTTAACACAGCAAGGGACGATTCTTGCAAGAATCGGTAATTTAACTCTTGATTTACCACAGACCTTGTATTCTTCAAATTCTACCTGCAATATTATTTCAGCAGTTTGGTTAAAAAAAGAACACAACATTGTTGCAGCTGTACAAAACAAACTGTTGGTCAAAATAATCAAGAATAAGCCCAAAATTCAAATAGCACGACTTGTAGACAAAGAGGGTATCCTCTTTATTAAGCCACTGAAAATTACCAAACATATATCTTCCTCAAGAAAAATTGCTACCCCTGGAATTGCAAGACTCCCTTTAGTTACTAGTGCTCAGCGTTGGCACCAGCATCTTGGCCATTCAGGCCAACAAATTCTTAAGAAGACTGCTGAACACTCAGGAGGATTACATGGTATTGATACAGCAGACCTCACAACGTGTGAAGCATGCCACCTTAGCAAAGCTCAAGGGTTCGTCTCAAGAGAGCCGAGGTCAACGCCAGGTGAACCACTAGATGAGATTTTCATTGAAAAAGTAGGAAAGCTGGCCACTGCATTCAATGGTCATCAATACGTGGTTATTCTTACTGATGCAAAATCTCGAATGAGGTGAGTAATAAATATGCAAACTAAAGAGAAAATTGCTCAACAATTTATTAATTGGATTGAAACCCAGCAACATCAATATGGACAGCGTATCCGTGCAGTTTTTAGAGACGGGGGATCTGAATTCTCTCGCATGCGAGAGTACTGTGAAAGTTATTGTAGTGCGTGTTCCCAAATGATCATGTGACCTTTTATCACATGACTATATGCATATATAGAGATAGATAACTCAATATAAGCTTTATGCTTTTCTTGCACAAGAGTTATGGAATTCGAACAGATGTTTCGGCACCCTACACACCGGAACAAAATGGAGTAGCAAAGGCATCAAATAAAGTTATCCTGAGGAGAGCAAGATCTGTGCTCATTGACGCACGCATTCCACCATCCTTTTGGCTATGGGTAGTTAAGCATGCCTACTTTATCACTAATGGACTCTATTAACTCCGCACTAAGAAAATACCAATTATCGACTTCCTACAAGGCTTAAATCAACCTCACCAAGACAAAATTAATCTGCCGTTTATACCAAGCTTTGGCTGCCGTGCTTTCAAATTAATACAACCTAAGCCTGATAAATTTGAAGCGAGAGCGGAGAAAGGCTGGTTTGTTGAATTCCAAAAGAATACCAGCAAAAATTGTATAATTTATCACCCTCACTAGACCCCATCTCAAGGTTGGAAATGGACTGAGAGTATAACGTCTCATGCCTCGTTTGATGAAGATACAATGTCTGGTGATCTACTAAATACACTAGATCAGCAGAAAACAAAAAATCATTGGGTTAGCAATAATGATATGAATAATAGTTATATCATTCCATCTCAGATAAACCAAATCCCTCCTAGATTTGGAGGGGAGCAGTCTTCGTCGCAAAAATATAACTATCAAGAGAGGCAGTTCAATAACACGCCTCTAAACTCCAACCCAGTAATCCAGCCAGAAGCTATACATATCCATCTAGAACCAAGAAAAGAATCAAAAAGTTTAAGGCATTAGTCTAGTACTCCTTTAACTCCCATTGATGAGATCCAATCAACAGAAAATGTACCCAATAAGCCCCCCAACGTGCCTACAAGCCAAGATTTAGCTAAGGGTTGCCCTAGTGTTCCGGAGATACCAGATGAAAGTTTGTCATATCCAAGTTATGCAGTTGTAAGGCCAAGCTCGCCAGCAGAATCACCGCAGTCAGAGACTGATAGTTATATCTCGAAATTAATGCCTCAAAATGATCATCAATACAACGACGAACAAGAAGATTGTGAGCAACTCGATCAAGGGGAGTCTAGTACTCTTACTGGTCCCATCGAGAATAATGTAGTCTCATACGACAAGATCATGACAGGTTGGGATGAAGTGCCACAAATTGCAGGTCATAAACGAGACCACTCTTCAGACGCAGAGATAGTGTTAAGTAAATGTGGGAGACCAATAAAAAGAGTAGATTATCGTAAGTTGCACTATGGTAAAGCTGCTCATCTGAGTAATGATCCAAAAACTTGGTCAGAAGCTATGAATAGTTCAGATGCTAAGCAGTGGAAGCAAGCCGCAGAAGAAGAAATTCGATCCCTACAAGAAACTGGCGCAATTAAAATTATCCAACGTTCAGAATTACCTAAAGGTCGTACATTGATGAAATGTAAATGGGTCTTTAAAACGAAATTCTTAGCAGATGGAAGTTTGGATAAGTACCAAGGTCGCTGTACAGTCAAAGGTTTTAATCAGCCGTCTAGTATAGACTACAAAGAGACATTCGCACCCACGCCAAGAGCAGAGATGGGTATAATTATGCTTGCACTCTCACATAGATTTAGCTGGTATAGACGCCAGAGTGATGTTCCGGTAGCATTTCTTAATCCTGATTTACATGTCGATCTTTATATGGAGCTGCTGGAGGGATTCAAAAAGAAAGACCACATCATTTTCACTCGGAAAGGACTTTACGGGCTTAAGCAAGCAGCAGCTCTATGCCATGAAAATATCAAAGCTTTTCTGATTAGACATGGAATGTTCCCAACTGTCACTGATGTATGTGTGAAAGGGCAATTGGTCTAGTCGGTCAAGCACGAAAGCAATGCCTAAAATAAGTTATATTTTTTCTATGGTTCTACCTAAATACCGAATGCTAGTATTATATATATTAAAAGGAAAGTAGCGAGTGATTCCGTCTGAGAGTAGTTCAACCCCAATTTGGAACATCAATCCGAGTGATCTTGTTTGCTCGGAGTGATCTGGCATGCCCAGGTATGTATGAGTAGATACTAATCATTTTATAAATATTAAATAATATGTCACGTGATTGCTAGGAGTCCAGCTACCAGTTAGTTACACATCAGGCTTAGCCCGTAACAGTATGTTTTATACCAAAAAGCTAAGAGACCTTTTCGTGACAGTGCATGTCGATGATTTCCAGATTATGGGGCCAAGTATCAGTAAAGTAGATCAACTTTTACAAGCTTTGCACAAAAAATATAAGTTGAAAAGTGTAAGATCAGATTTATTTCTAGGCATTCATATTAGTAAGCCAAATAAGGATATACTCAAGCTTTCCCAAGGGCAATACGCACGCGAACTACTTGATCGACATGGGTTAAAAGATTGTAAAGCTGTGAATTCCCCGCTCGAATGACTATTAGGGCCGAATGAACGAAACTAAATGTTCAAATCATCTAAAGACAGAATTCAATGCAATAATCGGGGGGTTGCAATACCTTGCCAACAATACTCTCCCTGACATTACACATGCCGTCAACCACCTTGCAAGATTCCTGATTAACCCATCGAAAGAACATTTTCAAGCTTCACGCCGCATTCTGAAATATATATTGCAAGAGATCTAGAAAAAGGTATTACGTTCACCAGGGAAGAAAAAAAAACCGATTCTTGACGCGTACTCAGACGCAGATTTTACCTGTGATCCATCTACGAGTAGGTCTACATCGGGATCGCTCATTAGGATAGCTGGTGGACCAGTCAGTTGGAGATCCCGCTTACAGCGAGAGGTAGTTTTGTCGACAACTGAAACCGAATATGTAGCAGCTACGGAAACCTGCCGTGAGTTGCAAAGGGTAAAGTCATTACTGGAAGAATTGGGTCTAAAAACCAATATTGAAGGATCAGAACGAACTAAGTTGTACGTTCACTATCAATCGGCAACTTCACTAGTTAAAAATCACGATAACCATAAGCGCTCCAAGCATGTCGCTTTTCGAAGCTCCTATTGTCAACAGTAGCATGACCAAGGCGCGATCGAAGTGATATATATTCCCTCATCTCAGCAATTAGCCGACAGCTTAACAAAGGCAAAATCATCTATTCAGATTAATTAACTTGATGCACATGCAATCACTATAACAAATCTATGATATATATATATATATATATATATATATATATATAAATATATATATATATAAATATTTTTGGGTAATATCACAACATATGTGAACGAAAGGTTATGAAGGCGCTCGTTACTGTATTAAGATGTTTATATGTGTAATAATTCAAATCCATGCACATATTTTCAACTTCGCTTTATGACGTAATAACGAATAACGTAGAGTGGTGTATTCTTTCGTAGCGGTCGGTTAAATCTATTTTGGAAGCCCCTGCAGTAAACTCTATTTTAGTTTCGGAAACTCCGTCAATCAGCTCTAGCTATAGAATAAATCTATACACAGAAAACCTGTGATTCGAATGGAGTAGGATTACTACCTGGCCATTCCATCTTTCCATCGTCGTAAAACTTGTTGAAGGTTTCGTCATGTATAGTTTCCCTTTGAATTTTGTCTTCTTGATGTGCATCATTATGAACTGCATCATCGGAACAGATTTTATTTACTCCATGCTGTATTCCTGAGGAGCGGAGGCTCTCAAGCCTGGGCTTTAACAATTTAAAACCTGTCAAACTTGTTTCCAATTTCTATCTAGGTTCTTTTGGTTTTGAATAAGTCACTAATGTGGATATTATCTACCCGTTTTCTGATGTTCTGAAGCATTGAGGTTATACGTGAAAGTAGTATACTTTAATGGTAGTAAAATATTGATTAAGTTAGAGGTTGTCTCGTGGCTCTGAACTACAACATAATTACGTAGGGCTTGAGACTAAAGTGTAACTTGATTTTCATTCTCTAGACTATTCTATCTCTTTTATTATTTCTTACAACATTGGTTGTCAATAGTAGTCTTCTAAAACTCCGAAAATTAATCGCTCCGTTTTGAACTTGAACCCAACTTATGCATACTTCCATAATTATATAACTTATATAAAATTCCGTAATTGCTACTCTGTCATATTTTAGGACTCACTTTACAATCCTCAGCATGCTCTGAAGCATGCTCTTTGTCTTGATATGCAGGCCGATAAGGAGGTTGGACTGAATAATTTTGACCGTAACCACCACAATATACGTATCTATCATTCAAATAATCTGATTGATGCGTTGGCTGTTTTTTAGGGTATGTCTAGCCATGTGTCGTATGCTAGATGAACAACTGTTGAGAAACTAATGAAAGTTGTGGTATCCATTGGTCGAATGCTGTTATCGCTGTATGAATTTTTAATTGGATTTGTGCTTATTGATAACTTGGGAGTTTTAGGATGAAATTTTGCTCTATGCTATTTATTTAAGAGTTGGGAAGTTGTGAACAAAGAATTGCGCGTCGTCATCAGCTCCCTCATAATAATTTAGCCAGCATGATGGAGCGGCTATATCCATGTCACTTATGATGCTAGGATTTGGTTTGACAACGTCTTCCTTAACCCAATCGATAGCTGAAAACTGTATAGCAGAAAGGCGTTTAATCGCCAGAGGTCTTTACTTAGGTTATTTTTTTTTAATTTTTGCGCTGTTATGATAGCTTCTTCGACTTTCATGGAGCTTATTCTTGTGAGATGTATGAAATTTTGTAAATAGTATTAACTCAAAGGGTATTAGTTGTTATCTTTCAATGAGCGACAGCGAAGGGCGGGAAGTCCTCGAGATACATATCTCTTACATTTTACGTTCAAAAGCTCAACGCGTTAGCCATGTCCTGGCTAGTACCGAGAAAGTCTAGCTTATCATAGTTATCTAGCTCTAGTAACAGATATATACAACTGATGCTTTTATTTCTTCAGCTTAATTGTAAGAAACCCCCGTAGCAGTTGCTATGACAATAGGTCATGGCAGTACTGCCTCTGTTCCTATGAACGGTAAAAAATTACATAATATTAGGAGCGCAGTGCACAGGCAATTGCTGGGATTTCGGGCTATTTAATAGGCATAACAATTACCAGAGGCTGGCGAAATCGGCCATTTAATTGGCCTTTTTAATAAGGGTTCGTTGAGCTGTATTTTACAAGGGCTGTGGACTGGCAATTACCGTATAAATATACAAAATACTGTAATAATGATAAATACTTGTTCACCGCCCTATGAATCTAGTACACATAGTTGGCGGCTCGAGGAGAGTGGGGTTTGTATATCACGATTAGTTAAAGCATCACTTAAACCCTTCCCATCTTAGTCTGTTATCGGCCAAAACGCATTAACGCCGTTCGTTCATCATCACTCTAATAATGAATCACTTTCCTCAAGCCTGGGGTCGTGTAGGTTATTCAATATATAAATTTAGTTCTGGAACATATTAACTGACGCGCTTGAAAGCCCCGAGATGATGTATATGGTCCTTATGATAGTTCCTTCCTACAGGACTGTAGGCCCAATCAACATACAACCTCTCCTATTGTGACTGGAACCTCAGTAATCGCTATTAAATTTAAAGATGGCGTAGTCATAGCTGCCGACAATTTAGGTAGCTCATTGTTGAGATTCCAGAAGCTATGCTAATATGGTCTAAATTAGCATCATATGGGTCTTTGGCGAGATTCACGAACGTGAAACGTCTACGAAAATTCGCAGAAACGTCTGTTGTAGGATTTGGTGGAGATATTTCAGATATGCAGTACCTGGACCGAACTCTTAATAATCTTGAAATCGAACATTCGTATGATTCATTAAAGCATACACTAAATGCTAAAAATTTACACACTTTCCTAGCGAAAGCTTTTTATGAACGCCGATCTAAGCTCGATCCATTATGGAATCACGTCTTGGTAGCAGGACTGGATAATGAAGATAAGCCATTTCTGGCCAGCGCCGACTTGTATGGCACTACCTTTAGCTCACCCAGCTTGGCAACTGGATTTGGTGCCCACTTAGCGCAGCCTTTGCTAAGAAAAGTTGTCCCTGATGAAGAAGCTGCCTCAAAGCTTTCATTAGAGCTAGCTGTAGATGCAGTGAAAGAAAGTTTGAAAGTGTTATACTATAGAGATGCCAGGAGTATGGATAAATATTCGATAGCAGTTATCACCAAAGATGGAATTGAACTCAAGGAAGATGAGAAGTTAGAGAACCAGTCCTGGGCTTTGTGAGTATATATGCGGCACTCAGCTCGAACATTAGCTAACCTGAGAAACCAGTGCTGAACAAATTCGTGGATACGGGACACAGGTAAACTAATATCATTATAAAGTGCCTTTATTTCACATTTTTCTCTTTATCAGAAGATTATCATGAACAAGATGCTTACCTAATTCGTACATATTTTAACAATCTCAATTGCCATTAAGTATGAAAAATCCTATCATGTTAATTCGCATTTTTGAATAAACAGATCATGGAAAGGCTTGAATTATCACTAGCTCATTGACTTCTCTACGATCACTGGCTTCTAATCTCTACTCCATTATAACATCTTGTTCCGTTCAAGACAAACATTTACACAAATACTATGTGCTAGGAATTTGAAAAAATCATGAACTAGGTTTAAAGGTAAAAACATTATTGCGGTGTTTGTTGTGAAGCCAAGTGCTTTATCCTTGCCAATGTCATCAACCACAACATTGGTAATCAAAGTTCTTTTTCTTTTTAACTTTCAATTTAATTAGTTACTCTTGTGTTTAACCATGGGAATTTAGAGTTTGGCTAAGAAAATAAATAAGAACAAAAGTTGTAAATGGTCAAAAATGGGCTATTGCTCCCCTCTTAGGATTGGCCTACTACATAGAGCGAGATAATTGTAAATGATTGTTCATCCCGCTCCACTGCAAGAGTGGTGTAATCCTCGCTCATCTACATTACTCTAAATCTGATGACTTGAAATTCTTTTCATGACCGTTTTATTGTTGAGTCTCGGTGAGTCTGGTGCCTGTAAATATTCGCTCCCTTGCTTGGTTAGTCGCTGTCGCATCCTTGGGTTGAGCTTAGTTCAAATTAATTTTGCTTAAATCCACTCCTGATCCCCATGATACCCAAAAGATTACAAGTAAGTTGAGAGAGAAATACTGGAAATCCTTATTATCTGTACCTTCTATTTATAAATTTTTTTTAGGAACCAGGCAAACAGTTGTTCTGGTGATAATCTACGTATGTACAAAAAGGACAACGCCAAATTTCTAATAAAGCCTTTCTACTTTCTATATCGAAGAAAATATGAATTCCGAGCAACTACTATACCAAATTCAGATTTGCGAAGGCGATATTCCCACATTTAATTCATCTTGAATAATATGGTGGTAATATAAATGACATAGAGAGGTATGTGCTAAAACTAAGTTGCCGAGCTCGTCATGAAACTTAATGATTCTCAAGGAAACAATTTTTCCGTTCTTTTGGTTTATTCAATATAGAAGAAGGGAGTCGTTGATTTCCTCTTACCATTTTGATAATTGCCACTCACCCCCTCATTGATTGGTCCATTATTACCTAATTTTAATGCGCCACTGCCACAGGTAATTGCTAACCAGTGAGCCCTGTAAATTGCTGCTCAATGAACCCTGCCTGAAAGGCCAATTAGACGGCCGATTTCGCCACTTGCCCCCAGTTTTCACATTATGTAATAATTTCTTGATGATGTAATAGTTACAAGATCCGCTTTTCGCCTTATTGTCATAGCAACTGAAAATAGGCATGCTACAAGAGTAAATAAATAACTTCACTCGTATTTTCACAAGAACATATATCAATTCTTTGATACGAAACATTAAACCACCACTAAAACTGCAAACTAAATATTGTCATTATGAATAATTTTAGACTACATTAACAAGTAAGTGCCAGAAATATACAAATTCTGTTACACTGTTAACTTTTTAGCAGTATAAAATTTTATCCTCACAAAAACGTGAATTCCGACATTACAGTTTATTTTAATTTTGTAATTTATATCAAGATGTCTTCTTTTTATTCATTTTCAGAAAGATTCATGAATATAGAATCTGCCATAACTGCTTATCGATCTATCGCAATTGGAAACGGAAATGGCTATGGCTTGCGTTTGTCTACGAAAAAGACCAACCATCAAGGCGTGATTACATCTCGTCAATTACTTTGCGATCGTGCGGGAATTCATGATAGTCAGTCCAAGAGCATAAGAAAAAGTGGAATTTTGAAGTGTAATTGCAAATTTTCCTTGTGGATTCGATTATCAGGTGATGAATATATCATCGACGTTAGTTCCCCAAGCCATAATCATCCAACTTCTATATCAGCGACTGGTGATCCCTGTGTTACATCCTTAAAGGAGCATGAAAAGGAAAATGTAATACGTAAATCGGAACTTGGAATCCCTCCAAGAACAATCCTAGCTGAGCTAAGACAGGATGATTGTCATGCTACTGCGAAGGGAATATATAATTGTTTGGCGACTTAAAGAAAGCTCCAACTTGGGGGGCAACCACCAATTTGCGCTCTGCTAAGACTGCTACGTGGAGAGGGTGATGACAATTTTAAAGTGGAGCATCAAGAGTGGTGGTTTGACTACTCAATTGACACGGAAAGTTGCTTGACGCACCTTTTTTTCCTGCCTAAAACATCATTAAATTTATTGCGAAAATTTCCCGAGGTCATGATTATGGATTGTACATACAGTACAAACCGATTTAAGATGCCGTTACTTCACATGGTTGGATGTACGAACATCAACTCTACTTTTGAGGTAGGTTATGCCTTCATGAGTCGAGAAACTGAGGGAGACTATCAATAGGCTCTGATAGCTTGAAAAAGGTTCTTCAAGAGAATAGCATACAGGAACCCGGAGTCATTGTCACTGATAGAGAGCTAGCTCTCATGAATGCCATCGACCAAAAATTCCCCTCGGCGAAAAGCATACTCTGTGCATAGCACATAAAGATGGCACTCCAGACCCATCTTGGTAAAGAATTAGACACAGACTCAGTGAAAGAATTCATGGAGGATATAATGAAAGTTTGGTACGCACCAACAAGTGTTGAGTTCTCTGAGAACTGGAGTAGTTGCAAAGCCAAGTGGCTTGCCAAAAATAATAACGGTGGAAGGATTGACAAATATATGGAAGACACATGGCTTCCATATACTGAAAGATTTGTAATTTGCTTTGTCAATAAGTACCTTCATCTCAGACACTTGACTAGTGGCAAAGCAGAAGGTGCTCACCACTATCTGAAGATGTTCATAGCAGAATCAACAGGACACTTATTTACTGTTGTGAAAAGAATTCAAATTGCTCTAGCTCAGCAGTATCAACGATATCTTGATCTACTTCATCAACAACAAGTTAAGGGCATCATGCTGGGATCATTCTTTCGTGATGTTAACACATTGATCTGTAGAAATGCCTTGAAGCTTGTTGAGACTCAACTTACATACCTTGAGAAGCACCAGGCAAAGTTTCGGTCATATGGTATTCCTATCCCTGAGTGTAACTGTAACTTTACACTCTCTCTGGGGGTACCATGTTATCATAGCCTTAAAGGAATGTTAGAAAAGTACGAGAAACTCAAACCAGATGATTTTCATCGTCATTGGCACCTAGCCCCGGTAAATCTTATGTCACCACAACAATATGAGCCCGATGCACATAACTATTGTTCCAACATCTCAATTGTTTAACAAACACACATGCATTCAATTTAAATTCCCCAATTCATGCCCCATCATATCCCCTTTACCCCTCTCCGTTTCATCCCCCCATCCAATAACCTGATTATTTCTGCGACAAAAAGATGCCCCCAACACGCACCAAACGTTAGTTCACTATGGTAGACATTGCCAAGTCGAGAGCGCGAGCACGCTTGAAAAGCAAGGGCCTAGCACCAGATCTCATTGATATCGATGCAGTTGAGACAGCTATAAATGAAGAGGATTGCCCAGACATGGAAATGATCGATGAAGAAATCGATAAGTTAATAGCCTAAGGTCTACATGAATCATGTTGGGCCACCAAGGCTCCCCCCAAGTCCATGACAAGTCCTACATCATCCATTACCTATGTAGGCACACTCGAACCAACTGAACGAATTAACTTGTTACTGACCACTTCACTACCGGTGGTTCAAGCACAACTATGCACTTCTCCATCTGGCAAAGAACCAGTAGTGGTAGATCTATCTATCTCGCAGGCCTGCCCAAATACACCCTCACCTAGTGTGCCGTACGATACTCCATCCACTATAAAGAGTAATAAAAATATTTCATGCCCACCCGAGCTTCAAGCATTAGTTGAAGCAGAGCAACGACGTGCAGCCCAAACAGCAGCAAATATAGAAATCTGCACTGCTGCAATAAATAGTGTCGAAGCTACCCTTGCTCCCCTATCAATCGGCACTCGAAATGACTTTGTAGCCTCATTAAAGATCTACCTTAGATCTGCGATTGCGCAATTTCTACGCTCTGGCGCATCAATACCTCTTCCAATGCTTCCTCCCCGACCTACTGGTCCACCCCCAACTGTACCGCTTATAAGAAGATCAACAAGAAACATACCTACCACCAAAGCAGTTCTTACAAATGCTGCACAAAACCCAACTCGAAGTACTTGGGCTACCATTGCAAATAAAGCTCATCAAAAGTCTCCAGCTATACCAAAAATGAGCCAATGTCCTACATAAAAAATGACAGGAAAAAGCATATCAAAATCTTCATCACTCTCAGGGATTGATGAGCGCTTATTCCTCCGCATTTCCAAAGACCATGAATGGCGTCTCCTATCTCCATGTGTAGTTCGTGAAAAATTATGCATCCATATGAGCTGCTCACCTTCCGACATCTGTCAGATAACTCGGACCCCCACAGGCTATGCGCTTTCCACCAAAGATAGGTAGGTACGGCAAATGCTACTAAACAAATATGATGGTCTATCCACACATGCTGCTAAGCTAGAGCCAGCATCAGATCTCATAACCTATAGAATCGCCACTGTTCCAGTAGCCTTAAGAACTCCTAAAGAACTGGTTACGGTTGATAATATTAACATTATGGCGGAGATTAATAGAGTTACAAATGTCACACCCAAGATGGTTCGGCTGCATGGCAAGTCTCGCCCAGGTGCACCCTATCGTTCCTGGCTTGCACATTTCACATGAGACCAAGCTCCTAGACCTGGCTTTCGTCTATTTGACGAATCAGGTTTCGCAGTTGTGAACAAGCCTCGGCAACCTATTCAACAGTGCAAACGCTGCCATGGCTTCCACGCTACACGCGGCTACTCTAGAGCGCCCACCTGCGAAAACTGCGGGTCCACAATGCATGCCAATACTGAATGTAAGGTGCCTACTAGGTGTCGCAATTGCGGAGGACCACATAGATCGGATAGTAGAAATTGCTTAGCCCGCCCCTTTCGCTCAGGTCCAGTTAGAAAAGAACAACTAAAAATAATCAGACAAATGAGTCAAAGAGAATATCACCTTGAAGTCAGGGCCAAAGCTGCTGTGATACGCGCAGAAGCTGCAGCTGTAGCCGCCGAACTAGTACCAACTATCGACCAGAATAATGATCAGACTGTCATCTCAACCAACGAAATTTCCATGTCAGAAGCATTCCTTGAAGAGACTATTCCCGAAACACAGTTATAAAGGGCTCCTTACGGGTGCCTTCTCGACTCTCTCCTACCATCAACTTTCTCTCGATCAACGTAGGCAGAGGGGGCTCAACACATGACATAGCACTATCTCGAGCTTATGAGTTAGATGTTGATGTGATACTAATACAAGAACCTTGGTGGTCTAATATCGCCAAATCGCACCCTGCTTTTGACTGTCATGTTCCGTTTGGTGGAGTGAATGTCAGACCTCGGGCAGTCACATACACCCGCAGAAATAACTTAAAGATATCCGCAAACCAAATTTTCCCCTCCTCTAATCCTACAGGCGGCTACTGCTGGGTTGTAGTAACTGGGGTAACTTTCTTAAACGTCTATAAAGCTCCAAATGATACTACATCGATACAAACATTAATTAGTTGGGCACCACCGCCTATGACTGTTGCAATAGGCGATTTCAACTCAGTTCACTGGACATGGCAGCCTGGTGTAAGTCGGTCATACGGTCAGGGCGAAGAGATAGAAATCTGGGCTGAAACTCATAATTTATCCTGTCTCATTATTGGCGAACCTACGCACTGGGCAGGGAACACACTTGATCTTGCGTGGTCAAATGTCCCAGGCACTCAAGTGTGGGTAGACCGCACAGAGTGTATGACAAGTGACCATCTATCTCCCTCTATGAGGCATAGTATCAACTCCATTCCTAGTCACTTCTACTCCTTCTCCAATCCGCGTTACAAGATCAAACATACCTAAATTTGCACGTACAGTCGCACAGCGGGCTTCACCGCCGCCTCCACTAGTCAATACTGAAGATATCGAGATCTATGCTCAAGATCTCAGCACATGTTTATCAAATGCGATCAAAGCAACAGGCTCCCGCACCTATCAGAGGAATAGTAATCCAGCCCCTTGGTGGACTCCAGGCTGCAAAGAAGCACATAACGAATACCGAACCGCATCCACTAACCGTGAGTAAAGTAATCTAGCGAGAAAATTTCGCGCAACAGTGTCAGCAGCTAAGCGAGAATATTGGAAAGGCATGGTGGAGGGAATGACATCCTCGTCGGAGGCTTTTAAGTTGATGCTCTGGAATAATCCTCGTGTCAGGGATTGTACTAAGTCATATTCTTATTGGTCAATATATTGACCAATCAGATCTGGTGTAGTATTGTAGATGGTGTTCCGTTTGATTCCATTAGGTTCTAGTGGACTTTATTGTCATATCGTACGTTATTGGTTCTTGTTTAAAGATATCGTATTTCTGTCTGATTCTCTATCGTTTTATCAAGTTTCCTGAAATAGTATGGCTTCATCAGGTATCTCCATAGAACTCATGTATATAAAGGGTCATCTCTTCTCCAACTCTGATCTCTTCGGATTGGAGTCTTGTATATAAATTCTCCTTGTTATATCTTGTCTGAAATATTATATTCTTAAAAGGATAATCTTGTCTTATCTGATTTGATCTAATCTTGTCTCGTGTTTTAGAACCCGTTGATCTTTAACCCTTGAGAGCCCTTGCGAATCCTGATCAACCGCGAAACCTAGTCAAAAAAAGGAATCCACCTCCGCTAATCCATAACAACAGAACAATTACAGACCAGGCAATACGTGCAAATACCCTCCGCGATGTTCTCCTTCTAAGACACCATGCAACAGATAATTTACCTCCTTGCCCCAACCCATCAGTTGCTAGAATCCCTTGGACTAATGAACTCTAAAGCGAAGAGGTCCGTATATGCACAATCGGATGTGGCAACAAATCACCAGGAGCTGATGGAATATCCGTTGAACTGCTAACTGCTTGCTGGAAAACAATAGGTCCATATGTCGTCCAATTATTCCGTGCTTGTATCAGACTTGGATTTCATCCTTCTTGCTTTAAACTAGCTGAAGTAATATTTCTTCAGAAACATGGGCGGGATCCCTCAACAGTAAAAGCCTGGAGACTTATTGCTCTCCTTTTGTGCTTGGAAAAAGGGCTGGAAAGAGTTATCGCTAAGCGTATGTCATATCTTGCAATCGTTCACGGTGTAGTCAGTAGGCAACAGTTTGGCGCACTATCGGAACGCGCTGCTACAGACCTCGTCTCATGCGTGGTATATGATATAGAGGAAGCTCGATCTCAAGGATGGGCTTCAACATTTGTAACGCTAGACTTCCAGAGTGCTTTCGACGCAGTCCTACATAGCAGACTAACTTGGCGTATGAATTCGCAGGGGTGGCCGGACTTCATTCTAAATTGGACGTCTTCATTCCTCGATAATAGACGCGTTCAGGTTCGATTTCAAAGGGGGAACAACCAATCAAACAAAACTAACATGTGGTGTGCCGCAGGGATCGCCCATTTCACCTTTGTTATTTTTATTATATATGGCTGAACCTATGAATAGTGGGAACAGTAGAATGCGTTGTAGTTATGCAGACGACATTGGGATTCTAGGTATTGGCAGGTCAGTTTCGGAATCTGCTGACGTAGCTCAGCGAGAGGTGGATGACCTTCTCGGATGGGCCCACCGAAATGCAGTCTTCTTCGATATCGGAAAGTCAGAGGTTATCCAGTTTACAGGACGGAAGAGGGAAAACCCAGTTGGATTAAGAGTTGGCAATACATTAATCGAGCCAGCAGAACATATACGATGGCTAGGTGTGCATCTCGACCCACGCCTCAATTTTAAACATCATGTCAAAACTTGGTGCGGAAAAGCTCTGAGAGCAGCTGAACACATGAGACTCCTAAGCTCCGTAAAAAGAGGTGCCGCTCCGGGTCCGTTAGTCAGAGCAGTTGACTCCTGCATTTTATCGGTAGTTATGTATGGGTCAGAAGTATGGTGGCCTGGAATGACTCGCCCTACGACTAGAGGAATCATCACTCCTCAAACTTCACACTTATGCGAATTGATTGATAGGGTAATTCGTAAAGCACTTCGGGCGGCACTTCCTGTGTGGAAGACAACACCCAACGCAGTAATACATCGAGAAGGAGGCATTCCGCCTGCTCGAATAGTACTTGAAAGTAATCGAATTCGTCTCGCAGCTAGAATAAAATCTTTAGATAACCGTCACCCTCGGAGAAGTTGGGCGTGCATATGCCCTAAGGGACATGGGGCCTCGGCCTAGGACTAAAATGAATAAGTAAAAATTCACAACTCGCTCAATCACTCATCACCATATCTTTACCAATTTTTTTTTATTCAAATAAATTATTCTCAGTTGATAAAACTGTCGCATTTATCTTTACACTTAATAGTCTAACTTTTTCGAAAGTTGAAAAGGTGTTTCTCAATAGAAATTAGCTTTTCTATTTTGATTTTACGATGAAAAAAAAAAAATCACTACTTTTTATTTTCTTCATAACTTTCGCTTTCCTACGTATATTTTGATAGAAAAAAAATAAAATAAATAAAAAAAAAATAGATTAAATTCCAATCTGACACGAAAATAATAACATCAATTTTAAATTACAATTTAATTTTCTAATGATTAAATGATGATGTTTGGGCTTTGAATGTTGAGTGTTAAGAAAAGTTGACATTTTTGTGAAGATCAAAAATCAAGATGACAAAAATCGTGCATGAAGTTCACGTGTTACTAGAGTGGAAATAACGAAGTTGTACGCAAAAAGTAGTATACTGAATATGCGTTCTATGGGTTTGATTACTCCTAATGGAAGTCTGCATAAAAAGTCATTCTGAATTTTTTGATGTGGTTTTTGCTGATTAATTCCTGCATGTTGATGAAAACGTAATATACAATTTTGCAACTCTGAACGGCCCTATTATTTGAAATCCTGCATAATTCTCTGCAATAGAATGCGGAGTCTTGCACAACGTGTACAAATAAATACGTATTTTTGATTTTCCATCAGCTGTTCTATTCAAGTGCAGTGGTTCTTAATACTAGCTCAATGATTAGTTGCCCAAAGACCGATGAAAAATGTACAGCCTTAACATTTTCCTAGTAGATGAAAAAAAAAAAAAAAAAAAAAAAATTGCAAGATATATAATAATAACAAAAAATCAATATGTAATTAAGAGTTTGAGGTCATGTAGTTAAAATTATTATCAAAACTAGATGATTTCGTTGAACCCATTCAGTACCTAAGTCCAAGTACCTACTATCCGTCCTATCCTATGTCGGCCAATGTGCATTAGTTCCATTATTTTGGTTAGTTTGTCTTAGGTCATCAAACCAATAGAAATCCACAAAAACATGCTATATAAATTTCAGAGTGTAATTTTATAGAATATCTAATTCATTAACGCTTTACCCAATTGAGAATTAATGCATGTCACTTTCCAATTTGGTTCTGAACTGGCTCCAGTAGCGTTTCATTCACTGGCACTTGGATGTAAAGTTTAATGTCTGGAAAATATTTTTTCTATGTAGAGAGAGAGACAGAGAGAGAGAGGGGGAGATATTCGAACTGTCACGTCACGTTTAGATAAGTAAGAATTGCATTAAACATTTTCAAATTTCTATTTAAATTTATGTAAAATATTATTATTAGAACTAGCTGTCAACTTGCAGAAGATTTCCTTTTGATTATTTGAATGCCTATCAAGGACAAGTCAATTCATTTCCGGTAAGAACTCTTAAAAGTCAGTCATGTTTTTTAGTTGAGAGATTCGGTAAGTTAAATATGACAACCGAGAAAAATAAATTTAACAAAGACTCACATTTAAAAATAAAGTACACTTAAATTTTAGCATGTTGATAACATAAAAAACGATACGATATTGAGAATAAGGAAGTAGCAATCATTGAAAAAAAATAGCTGGTTGGTTTGTATTGGATGGTTTCAATTTAATGTTAGGATTGTTAAATTTTGTGATATTGTTCTTGAAATCTAAGGCGCTGAACGGCGAGGGGTCAGGACGAGATTCAGCTCAGGTTTTCAAGTTCGAATTGGGTAGTCACATGGATCGATTCCTAATTGGGCAAAACGTTGATGGATGGAGATAACGTTTTACTAGAGAAGTTCAGCAGCTGAGTTTATATAACCACCCCCTCTGGCTTCTAAAATATTCTTTAAATGTGGAGAGCGTCGTTCAAATTAGGCTAGTAACAAAAACTAATGCACGTTGGCCGACATAGGGTAGGACGGATAGTAGGTACTTGGACTTAACTTTATTTATTTCTTACACTCTCGTGAAAGAAGTAGGATTAATAGTGTAATGCTGTGGAGTGATGTCAGGGTAGTTTGATGAGTTCTAGTTCGACTTGCCACTACAGTCTGTTATTATTAGCATGTTTATATCCTTACTTTATGCATGTATTAGAAGAGATTTAAATTAGCAGAGGAGAAATTAAAATTACTTCTTGATTATCTATTCTGGATTCTTTTAATAATATCCAACATCCTATATTATGTCACGGATTTTATGGCTAGTTCGGCTAATATCGAGAGCTATTAATTATACTTAGCGGGGCAGTATTTAGCTATATGTTAGTAAACGAGAATATAGTGCTATAAATAATTCTATAGGTAGGCAGGGGGGGGGGTGCTCTATATCAGCCGCTTTTTCACATGTGAGATTTAGAGTTTTAGCATGATCTATTCGCTAATAACACCAAAAAAGGTTAACATAATGCTCATATACCCTGACAAACGTTTACAGAGCCTGTAAAATCCACTTTTAACTTACAGGGGTACAATTAGCACAGAAGAGAAGATTTAACCCGATCTTATCTTTATTTAAAAGTTCAGATGACGTCATAAATGCTTCTGAAACAAAAATATTACCGGTCAAATGATGTAATCTGTCCACTTAATAACGTGGTCTTTAGAGTGAAAGTCAGGCACCGCATTTTCAATGCAACTTTATAAACTATATTCTTAGGTATTTGAGTTCAGCATCAAATGTGTGTGTTCCCGGAAGCTCAGATATTATATTTTACTTACAGGAGGTTGCTTTATTTCATGGCGAGGGAACCCGCATAAAAGCATTCAACGGGCTTCAATATGGGTATTATTAAGTACATACAACACAAGTGTCTTAACGGCTTACATAGTGCAGTAACCTTGGTGATTTAGCAGATTCTACAAAATCTATTCACAGACAAACGTCAATTGCCTCATCCAACGTGACTTACAGAATTAATACTCATGCCGATGAGTGCTAGAAATTGTCTAACTGGGCGAAAACAATGCGGCTTAAATGTGTACCATGCCATGTATGTAGTTACTCGATAATTCTCCCTTTATTTTCAAGAAAAACAGCACACGAAGGAATATTTGTATGAAATGAACTCCCCTGAGCTGTCTGAGTGCGTAGAATCATCAATCTGTAAGAAACACTCAAAAAAAAAAACAAAAAACATCTCCGTTGTAATTTTTTATTACTGAAGATCATACCATATTGGGCATAGCAACATCATTCATAAGCCCTGCTTCCACCCCACTGTTCGCTATCAACAGTTGAGATAGTGGAGTTAGCTAATGACTCAACTCAGTTGCAAGACGCTGAGTCGTTTGGAGAAATATTTAGTCCCTTAGCGATGCTGACATTGGTCTGAGGATAAATGCTTAATGGTATTACTCGCTAAAGTTCGACAAAACTAGTTGCCATTGTAGTAGTTGGCTTTCTATATATCAGTGGTCTTTCTTAGAAGAAACGGGATGGCTTCGAGCGAGAATCTGTACAAGGAGAAATACCCATTAAAAAGAAGCAGAGTAGGCAATGGAATATTGTATCCTTTTCGTGATCGTACTAAAAATATATTGATAGGATTGTAGGGAGAGTGGGGAAGATGAAGGATCTGAAGCAATCGATTCTTTCAAGAAACCGTGCTCCCAAGGCTCATTTGCACATTCACAAAAATTATCCGCGATATCGGTAGGTCAACTACTATCACCAGTGACGTCACAGGAGGCAATCTCTTTATGTGAAAATTTGCAAAAGGAAGTCTCCATTCCTCACAATTCTGAATACGGTAGATTAGATGTCGAGGATGGAGCAGAATGTAAAGAAAATTGCCTTTCATCTCCTCCCGAAGAAGATACACAGGCCTTCTCACAATTAGATAGCATTGACTTATATCAGAAAGACGCCGAGGAAAATACCTGGGGATCTCTGATTCCCATAGATGGAACATGTAGTGATACGTTGATACTCCATAAACGTCCTGTTTGTCGAAATTCTCCCCCAGAGCCCGACAGCTCCAGCGAAGATCAAAATTATAAGTCCACTCGCGGGTACTTAATTGGTCGTCATCCAGAATGTGGTATTTAGTACTCTTCTCTATTTAGATAGAAACTCAACTAATTAGTGAGCTAAGATTTGGTAGTGGTCGACCCACTAATCTCAAATAGACATGCTACAATATTTATAGAAAAAAAAGGAGGTTACATAGTTGCCGTGCTGGAAGATCTTTCGAGTAATGGAACATTCGTTAATGAAGGAATTATTGGAAGAAACAAGAGACGAGAGCTTCAAGACTTTGACGAAGTATCTATTTCAGATCGAGCACGATTTATCTTTCGATATAGTAGCCAGCGACAAATTGGAAATTTTCGAGATAACTATGAATTGCTTGAAAAATTAGGAAAGGGCCATTTTGCTGAGGTTTTTTTGTGCGTTGAAAAATCAACAGGTCATCAATTCGCTGTAAAAGTTTTCAATATACAACACAATGAGTCAGATATTAATGGGTTGAAACAAGAGATAGGAGTCCTAATGAGTGTTAGTCATCAAAACATACTTCGTATAGTAGATGTTTACGAGGAGCCTAGTAATATTTATTTGCTTCTAGAGTTAGCTGCCGAAGGAGAGCTATTTAAGTGGATTGTCAAGAAAGAAAAATTGACTGAAAGTGAAGCAAGAGGCATATTTCTTCAATTATTTCAAGGAATTAAATACCTGGTAATTAGATTTTCTTCAATGTAGTCAAGAGTCAAGTAGCTAACATCTGCAGCACGATCGAGGAATTGCACATCGGGATATAAAGCCTGAGAATGTTCTACTTATAGATAAGATTCCTAGCATTAAATTAGCTGATTTTGGCTTAGCCAAAATCATTGGTGAGAAATCGTTCACTACAAGCTTGTGTGGAACGCCTAGTTATGTGGCACCAGAGATTCTTGAAGAGTCAGATACTAGGCGGCGCTACAACCGTGCTGTAGATATATGGGCTCTAGGTGTTGTGCTTTATATTTGTCTTTGTGGCTTCCCACCATTCTCTGATGAGTTGACCAGCGATAAATACCCCTACACTCTCATAGAGCAGATAAAAAATGGTGAATTCGATTATCCGTCGCCGTATTGGGATACCATAGGAGACCCAGCTCTCGACCTTATTGACAAAATGTTAACGGTGGATGTTGAGAAGCGGATTAGTATCAATGAATGTCTGGAGCATCCTTGGCTTACTCAGAGAAACTTACCCTTCACAAATGATCATACTGAGACACTTGTAAGTGATCTCGCCCAGCTTGATTTCAGTAGGCGAAGAATACTCCGCGAGCGAACGCTTCTTACATCAATCAGTAGCTCCAAAAGCACCGACTCGTTAAGTCTAAAAGTTAATGAAAACCCGACCGAAGAGTAGGAATTATTAATGCTACGAAAATCAAAAAAAAAATCAAAATACAGATCGAAATATTCAAGCAGTTGAATTTTTGCGGTTGGTCAAGCATCATTACTTGGTATTTCAACTTTGAAATGAGATTTAAGATTCTAAATTCTACTAGGGCTAGAAGTTGCTAAGCAGTGTATAGGACAAATGAGTCCCTTGGCATTTATCTACAGCTCTTTCAATTGATATCCTTCTATCATTCGAAAGACGATTGACGTTAAAATACTCCGTCTATCAAACCCTAAAATATTATGAGCCTTGATATGCTCCGTCTCAAATTATACACTTTGGTGATTTCGGATATAGTCTCTTTACTACTCTAGATTGGATCGACAGCCACAGGAGAAAGGCTCCACAGCCTCAGGAACTTTTGTATAGCTCCGATTAAATGACTGTTTGCTTAGCTATAATGAGATACTGAGCAGAAATCATTTTAATTGCAGGCGGCGTTTCAAAAGCAACTTTCTAGGGGATTTGGCAAATGGGTATGGTAGTGGACACCGCTCTCGCCTTAAGCAGTACCCTATATCTGATTATGAAGCAATTAAGAATACATTAAATTCCAACGGTAATTTGCACAGACTCTATTTCTTTGTACGAGTGCATGGTAGAAATGGGCACCACAAGGGAAAAACGTTTAAGGATAGACATTATGGGCCTTTGACAATCTTCCGAACATCGACAAATGTCTGAAATTGGACGAGTAAATGGAGATGACAACCCGGCCAACTTTAACAAAGACTAAGTCTGACAATAGGTTGATTGCTGATCAATGAGCCCTGCCTGAAAAGACCAAGTAGACGGCCGATTTTGCCATTTGCCCCAGCTTTCATAATGTGTAATAATTTCTTGATGATGTAATGGTGTGATTGCTCCTCTGTAGCCCCTGCTCAAATTTGCCAATTAAATAGCCAGAAAGCCCTGAAATTACCTGTGCACCACGCTTTAATATCATGTAATAATTTCCTTGTATTTAATTGGAGCAGAAGCTAAACCCCCCTGTTGAATTGGCATAGCAACTGCTACAGGGGTCATTTACCATTCGTTTCGGTTAAAAAATAATGGCCCAAAAATAAAAACGTCAGTTTTAACCGTACTAAAACACAATTCGCAAGTCCGTCAGATATACACCTCTATTCTATGACGTTGACTCTTAGTCTACCACACGTACAAGATTACCCATGCCAATTGCTTGGCCCTCCGCCAAACTTCCTCCCTCCTCCCCGGCTTCAATATTACTTTTATTGATTTGTGGTAGATCTAATAAATTTGCCGTTGGAGTTATATACCAATGAAGATTAAAATCAGCTAAACATAATCGCTGGTTTAAATCCAGTTTCTCCTCAATTAGATGATAACATGGTACTCGTTTTTACATTATCAAGAAATTATTACGTAATATTTTCAGATGAGAAAATTCAGCGAATTTGAAATTGTAGTACTCCTACGAATTTTAAAATTCAACAATAGACGGACTGATCGAAGTGTTGGGCTTGAAAGTGACGATACTGAATTTATTGATGTTTTATTTTTTTTTTTTTCGTTAATTTGCTGATTAATCCTCACGTGCAAAGTTTATTCAATATACAACTTTAGCAATGAACTATATTTTATTAAATTTTGCAATTCCAACTCTGAACGGCTCCCATTAGGGATAATTAAACCCATAGAACGCCAAAGCAGTATACTACTTTTGCGTACAACTTAGTTATTTCCACTCCAGTAACACGTGAATTTCATGCATGATTTTGTCGTTAAATCGCCCATCGAAATCATCAACTTCACAACCCGTTCAATCACTCATCACCATATCTTTATCAATTTTTTTTTATTCAAATAAATTATTCTCAGTTGATAAAACTGTCGCATTTATCTTTACACTTAATAGTCTAACTTTTTCGAAAGTTGAAAAGGTGTTTCTTAATAGAAATTAGCTTTTCTATTTTGATTTTACGATGAAAAAAAAAAAATCACTACTTTTTATTTTCTTCATAACTTTCGCTTTCCTACGTATATTTTGATAGAAAAAAAATAAAATAAATAAAAAAAAAATAGATTAAATTCCAATCTGACACGAAAATAATAACATCAATTTTAAATTACAATTTAATTTTCTAATGATTAAATGATGATGTTTGGGCTTTGAATGTTGAGTGTTAAGAAAAGTTGACATTTTTGTGAAGATCAAAAATCAAGATGACAAAAATCGTGCATGAAGTTCACGTGTTACTAGAGTGGAAATAACGAAGTTGTACGCAAAAAGTAGTATACTGAATATGCGTTCTATGGGTTTGATTACTCCTAATGGAAGTCTGCATAAAAAGTCATTCTGAATTTTTTGATGTGGTTTTTGCTGATTAATNACGGCAATAAATGCCTGATCAATGTTGTCAACTTAGTGTTTTTGATGGGGAATTTGATTATAAATCGTGCATTAAATTCTCGTGTTACAGGGGTTGAAAAAACGGAGTTTTATACGAATTTCGTTTGCGACCTCTCAGAAAGTCAAGTCTGACTACCCCTAATATATGAGTTTTGTCGAATTCTAATACATATATGTACTGTGTGTGTCAGTGAAGCTTACAAATTGCGAAACTTCTTTGCTATTTGAAAAAGGGGGGAAGAAAGTAATGTTGCATCGACTTAAATGTATTAGAGGTAAGTGAAGGTCGTTATTCAGTGATTTAGATTTCAGTTAGCCTTGAATGGTATATATTCATCACAGTGATATTAAGCCAAACGATAGATAAAAATTTTTTTTTATCTTTGATGGTTTCAATGATTTCAATGATATACAAGACATTGCCTGGTCCATAATATATACAACTCGTTTTCCAGTTCAAATTTTCGGTGCTGAAACTCCCAAGTCCAAACTCGGCTACAGATTCTCTAACTAATAGATTTATTATTTGATCCTAACATTATTATTTTCTCCAATTCTATAATCTCATACCAAAAAGACGAAAGGCTCGATTTGACCTTCTTTCTCATACCCGACTTGATAAACGACCCAACCCCCTTGTAAAATTCAAAACGCCATTCATATCATTCTTAACATTGCAATTATCATAATCATTTGCTAATATACGCTTCAAACTTCAGGAATTGACGCCTTAGCAAGTCTACCGCCAGCGCTAACTCTTTTATGAAGACGTATTTCACGCTCTTTTTGTTGTCTTGCCCCTGTAGTATTACTGGGACTCGGTAAGGATACTACAGTGTCATTTAAAAGGGATTTTCTACCACTCTTTTGCTCAATGTAGAGACATGCACTCTGACTGAGAGGAAAAGCTGGGAGCGTAGCAGGAATATCAGCTCCATTTTGAATCAAAATTTCAGCGATAGGGAAGGCAATTACTTTCTCGGGCTTAGGTCTTGAGACCGTAGAAGATACCATCGAAGATGGTGATGCAGGATCAGCAGCAGCCAAAGCCAAGAAAACACAATGAGTGCCACGAGACTTATCGCAAACATTAGGACTTGCTCTTAAAGCTAAGGCGTAAATAACTTGTTGAATATCATTCCGTTTAACACCGGCAAGAAGGGTCTCATCTGCAGTATTATACCTGGATAACTTGGGAGAAATTGGCTGCAAATACAGTCTATCCACATATTTTGAGGTGATAAATCTAAGTCGTGCTTCCCTAGAAGCCTGGGGTGAAGGCTTACTTCCTTGTTCTAACTTAGCCTCCCATACCATATTAGAAATACGGTTGCCAACAAGAAGTAGAAGCTCAACTATATCAGTTGTAAATGATTGCAAATCAAGCGTGAGTGAACGGACTTTGCTGATGTGAGTTCCAAGTGAGCGATGGATCCCACTGCACTCAATGCAAAGAATAATTCCTAGATTTATTGATACCCATTCAGTTTTAATACCCGAATTACAATCAGCACACCAGTGATTCCCTTGATCAGTATCTCGAAGGAGTTGCAAGAGTTTATCCGGACTTTCATCAAAACCGTTGCTATCTCCTCGTGAATATACAGGTCTAGCACCCACAGTTGTCCTCCGGAAAACACTAGTGCTTGTAGTCTGAGGAGTTCCGTTGGCAACATGTTGATGAGTTCCATGACTATTAGAGGAACTTTTACCAGTCAAAATAGAGCCGATGTCTCTTCTCTTTGAATGAGACCCTTGACGTAATATTGGTGCGGGAACATCTCGAACATCTCGACCTTCAACAGCACTTTGTATCGCATTATTAATAGCAGATATCCAGCTATTCATATCCTCTTCGGATGTTGCTTGGTAGACACGTTTGTATTGTGGAGTTATAACTTCAAAACAGAAGCGTCGCTCCGCATTTCGGGCTTCGCGAACAGATGCCACCCGTAAATCAATAGGCTCCCTATGCAAATCTAGCCTTTGTTTCCAATTACTATACTCAGATACCTTTCCGGCATCCACTACGGTCCAGAATCTAATATTGTTAGTAAAAAAAGTTTTCATACATAAAAACTCACTTATGCCATGCTTGCTTGTTCAATCCTCTAGGATCTGAGTGGCTACCAGGCCTACTAAGTGCCCATAAAAGACCTTCTTTACGTTGAGCACCATCTTTTTCTGCAGTATGGCTGCGATCCTTTTCCTCGAGATCCCTTATACCCTTGAATTTATTTTGATTACTAGAATTACTACCAGTTGACGGAATGTAAGAGGTGGGGATTCCTGGAGAGCGGAGATGATCATAGTTATTACCATTATTGGTGTTCGATAAAAGTAAACCCGCTGAATGAGCTAGTTTTAGTTGAGATGCAGTGCTGTCCGAGCGCGAGAGTTCTGAATCAGGTATAGGGTTTGATACTGGAGAGGTAGCTAGAAGAGTAGGGACAGCGATAGATCCAACTGACAGTAAAATATCTGGTTCGGTATACATTGGATTACTTTTTTCTAGGTTCCTTCGCTTTTCTTCACGTTCTGTTCGTTGGTATTGGAACTCCTTTTCTGCTTCCTGAACTTTTGCACTTAGTGCATCAAGTTGGGGAAGCATATCTTCAATTTTTTCCGCAGTGGCAAGGTAACCTCTTGTTTGGGCCTCAGCATACTTTGTTAGATGAGAGAGGACTTCCTGTTCTTTTCGTCCTCCGTGGAGATCTTGCATAAATGATGAGTAGTCAAATCGTTTTAATTCGAAATTACGGCGCTTAATCTGATACTTTGAGTCACTATCAGCCCGTTTCTTCTCCTTCAGAGAGTCTTGACGTTGTCCCAAATAACGTGACACATAAGCATAATAGTCTTTACTCTCTTCCTCAAAATCACGCTTTTTAGATTCAGCTTGTTTAATATCAATATTATAGACCTTCATTATCGGTTCTATAATGATTTTTTGCAGATTTATTGAGCTTTGTCTTTCATATTTTAGGATTTCACGAGCTATTTTATCAAAATATTGCTCTAGTGCAGGCTGTACTGCATTCGAATTTGAGAAGGATACCTCACGTAAGGCTTCCATGAACGTTGAAATCGCATCATTACTATCTGTTAATGCAACATGAGCTGCCTCTGCCCTCTTTAACAATTTCTTCATGCGCTGTCTCATACTACCCGTCTTTTGCTCCAAAGCTTTCATGGTAGCTCGAAACAAAGGGCCATCTTCTGTCTCACTCATATCTTTACTGAGGCGCTGCCGGGCAAAATCAAACTTGATCACATCTTTTTGCGGTAAAGACTCAATTACCAAACAATCCTCAGGGACAGCAGTATTGGGAGATGGTGGTTCATCTAAATTTCGCGTTTCAGCCTCGCTCACACGACGAGAACCTAAATGCTGTGACAAAGATGCTCTAGAATTTGAGATCGGAGCAAGACCAAGTTTCCCACAAGGAGAATCTGGCTGACTAGAGCAACGTTGATGGTCTTAGATTAAAGTAAGTACATATAAAAATTATGTACAGAGAGGTTTCTTACTTGAGACCCAAAAAGAGAAGCTTGCCAGGGTATTTAATCGATGCGCTCGCTGGTCGTATTCCACAAACTATCGGCCTATGTTAAATAGCTGCACCTTCGTTTTTAATTTATCTGGGGCAACATACGCTACAGGTATTTCTCCATCCTCCTCCTCGATCTTCTACAGGTTTTGGTGGCCTCCATTTCCATGACCAATCAAAAGTTATAGATTGATTGCTGTTGGTCGAATAATCTCCAACTAATTGTACGTTTGCATTCTTATGCAGGTTAGGATCTGCATGAAACTCTCGAGTAACTAAAGTCTCAACCTCTTTAGCTGTAGAAGCAGATACGTATGTGAGTCCATTTATATTTGTATCTTGTTGACTTGTTGAATCTTGAGTATGTACTTGTCGAATAATGAAGGAGAATTTAAAGTTTAGCTCATCCTCGTTATTGAGCTTTATAATGAAATTTGAAGGGTTTGGGGATGGTTCTGGATCCTATGATGATAAAAAATATTATTAGTCAAACTTTCATTCCATTTCAAGTCAGTATTTGGGTCCTATCGTAATCGGCACATTACCTGCACAAATTCCAATAGATTGGTATCTAGGACTTCGCGACTCCCAGAATACTTGGTTGCTGGAAATGCGTTTGGGACCACATGTAGAACAGTCTTATGTCGGGCGTTTGTGATCAGTAGAGAAGAAATAGTCACTGTTGAGGCAGTAGAATATTAGTCTTAAAACTAAGATAGCTTTTCTCGCTGAAAGAGGGTTACACACATCGATTTTGATCCCGTAGATAAAGCGCAGAGGCTTCATCATACCTGCTGCTAACGGTTCCCATTTTTTTTTTCTAAATTACACACACCCCCACCATGCCACCATGGATGAACGACAATTTAAAGTGTCATTCATTGGAAGCGTGAGATAACGCTATTGAGGAAATAAGTTTTTCGCATTTAGGATGGAACGAGTCTATTCTCACTCAAATTTGTGCTGTTGGTTGCCAAGCATATGCAACACACGATTGATGTAAAGAATGATTATTTGGAGACTGTAACTAAAGCAGTAGGATAAAATATTGATATGTCTACACCTATAGGAAGCGAAGGCGATCGTTTTTGGAAGTGATATAAGACACTAATTTTCTATTGCTGTGATGATTCAAGTGCTTAATTCAGTCTCCTTGATATTAGGGCGGGTCTACTTCATTATTCAAACAGTTTGTTTGAGACTGCATGACGCGAGTCGCTAGTGCAGATGGCCACGAGCAAAAGACATCGATTCACAATCACATTCACATGCGACGGATGACTGGAAGTATTAAACAGAAAATTGGTCTTCAACCCAAAATATCCTTACATTTGCTATAATGAATATGTGATTCCAACCATCAATAATTCTCTTCTGCTAACAACAACATGCAAAAATAAACTCAAGCGTCAAGACGGTAGGTACTATAGGTATCAGATTATTAAATATGCCATGTCATTACATAGAAAATACAACTGATGGGGTAGCTAAAAATAAACCACACTCTTCTATTTGACAGTGGCATTCCAGAACATCACGCTCTGGATGGCAGATTACCATCTAGGACGAATTAAATTGACGCATTCGGCCAAGTCGCTCAGACTAAAGACGGTTTCATGCAGAAACTATTTTGCCAATGTTTACCAGAAGAATAGGGAATAGGGAGTATTGTGTCATCAAAATCATTTGATAACAGATTTTTTAGACTCTATCAATGTCACTGCAAACTTAGGCTAGTGTTACAAAATTCCTAGCGCGCGTCACCCTATCTTACCAGCCGCATTTATCCAACACATTGTGCGAAAATACACCTAGCAGGTTTTTCACCAGTTGGCCGATCCAATGGAGGAGTTGTATATAGCCTGACGCAAACCGACATATGTTATACGTTGGCTACCAGTTTGTTGCCAGCACCGTTACTTCATCAATGTAGATGATGAACTTTGTGGGCCTTACAATTGTTGCGCTTGCATTCACCTACATCATATAAATTGACTCATCACAACTAGTAAATCATTAGAGCTGGCCAAAAAATGATTGGATGATGTAATAAGCAAATTCTAGTTATGACACAAAAGCAGTAATTGAGTGAAAACGCTTTGTGGGTCTTATCATCGAAAGCCTGTCCGATTAATGTTTATTATACGAGAGGCGCAAGGCCACACAAGCCAACGTCGTCCTAGCGTTACTCTGGCAACGTATTGCTGTTACTATTGTCCTAATTAGAGTTTCTCAAGTAATAATAGGCGATTACTTTCCGGTAAGATATCTGATATCTGCCTATTGATATTACATACAATTCTATCCAAAACTAACAGTGAAATGCTTGAGACCATATTGCCGGATGATGCTATTCATAAAAATACGAGTGTCTTGGCAAGAAATATGAAGCTAAGCCAGAAAAAAAAGAAAGAAGCCCTGCAACGTGCAGGCGAGAAAGTAAGCTTAGTGGTTGCTCACAGTCAATATGCAGTAAATAAAATTGACAAAAAAAATTACAGATCAAAGGTTTTACCGTGGAAGAGGGGTGTTTAAGGAAAATAATAACACGCACGAATGTCAAAACAACCCTGAGTGGTCTCTGAGAAAATGAACGAATGAGCGATTTATTCCCAAAATCATCTACAATAATAGATCAGTAGAAACACAAAAAGAATCAATATTGTAGATTGAATAGGCCATTTAAAACCAAGAAATAAAGGCTATATATGAAAAACCTGAGGTTATAGGTCCATTGAACTCCCTAAAGAAGACTGAGATTGTGCTTACAGAGAATTTACTCAAAATTTGACCATGTCATATCATATTGTGATGGCCTTGAGACCCTCGGTAGTGTGGGCTGCTGTTCATGCCCCCGGGTGACGCTTGGACCAGTGATTGAGTGATTAGGTAAGCATCTCGATAGTAGCGTTATGGAAAATAACACACTTTTTGAATTGTGGCTCTTCGGCCACTTCCGACCCTTGAATCTCTCCACTTGATCATAGCCCCACCTCACACCCTTTGTCGTACCTATAATAGGGTGAGGGACAGACAGCGATACGCAATTCTTTGATGGGTGATACCGATAGCCCCCTGAAGTGATAACTGTAGACCCCTGTTAACGTAATTATAGATTCTGCTGAAAAAGTTATTTTCTGCGCTATTTTAAATAATTGGCCAATCACCTTAAATTATGATTTTTATAATAATAATACATCCATGAGATATTTTAAGACCTATCAGGCCATTATTAAAGTTTAGTTTACAATTACCCTCCACAGCACAATGTACACATTGGAGAGGAGTTATCACACAGGATTTAAAGCAATCATGTAATCCTAATAATTTTTTTTCGATGGCTTTAAAGAAAAGACGTTTATTTTAATTAAAAAATTAAAAGATCCTTACTAAATAGGACTTTGAATCCTATTACTGGTAGAAATTTATTACGATAATTAACATAACCTGGCTAAAATTACAAAATATATTATACTCTCATCTATTACAAAAACTAACTTTTCAAACCCACTATGGACAGTTGTTTCTAGTATGACTTGTTGATGTACATCCTGTGCATGCCTGCTTGTTATGACCATTACGATCTAAAAAGTAGAGACCGATTGTAAAGGAATTGCTATGATGATCCACTCCTATAAAATGGAGAAGCGGCGAGTCAAATTTGTTGGTCTTATAAGTACAATCCACCAGCAGTTTTTCAAAGTAATGACTAGCATATTGGACGGCCCTACAAACTGCAAGAAATATCATTGATATCCGTCGCGAGGTATCTAATTAATACCGGATAGATAATTCATCATTTGTCTATTATCACTTCATACAAGAAATTAAGGCTTGAGAACTTGATTTGCCCCGTATTTCTTCCCTCGCAGCAACAGCCCCAATGTTGGTGTTATATATTTCCCTATGAAAAGTGGATATAGTTTGGTCCTCCTCTGTGAGGATTAATCCCATCTATTGAGGCCGAAATCCACTTGAAATTAATTGTCGAACACGACGTTTTCTTTTTGAATCTAGGTGACGATAGTCTATAAAAGAGGAGCTGTTACATGCTTCCTAATTATGCACCGAAAGTTCAGGATATCTATGACAGAGAGCCCACTAGCCGTCAACATCCTCTCTTGCTTTTAGCGAGATCATACATCCTGATCAAAATGTCAGTTTGTACAAGAAAATTGTAAGAAAAATTACCAGTTTTATCGGTATTTCGTGTGCGTTGTCGAGGAATATCATTGTCTATTTTTTTTTAATTAGACCTTCCTGAAGATTTATAAGAAATGTAACGTATTAGACGGCTATCGCGTCTTTCCAATTTTCGCTTTATGAATACGTACCGTATCTGTTTGGCATCCTGTTGGCAAGATGAAAACAGGGCTTTAAACAGCTCGTACTGAGCTTCAGCATGTAGTGATAGAGGTTGAATGTTTCTCATAATTACTATTGAAAATTGATTTAATAAAAAACAAGGATAGAAAGAAATCTTTTGGGGGATAGAGTGTTGTTTGATTTTGTAGCGGTAACGGCATTTTAACATTGTTGTTATTACCATCACACGTTTATCAATCCAAATTGGGTAGCTAGTCTGTTGACTAGGTAACATAAATCTGATTTGCATATTTATCATTTTAACAGGGTTCTGTTGATTGTGAAGTAAAATTGACGTTATCTCTCAAGTATTTTGGGTTAGGCTGGCCTTACCGCCTACGTTTTAGGAAAAGATCCACCAAAGGGCGCGAAGCAGGGGGCCACGGTATCACTCGCCAACTCTTTGATCTAACAACTACAATATTTTGTTTCTAAACCCTACATCATTATCAATATTAACCTGTTTTGTATTACAAAAAACATATGTTCGTCGCTCCAATTATGATTTGAAACGTGTATACGATTAACTACTCCTTTTCTAGGCTTAAAAGTAGCCGCTGATTGCGGATTGACAGGCACAAGATCAACATAAACTTCACCATATCGCTAAAAGCGCTTTTCTACAAACCCTTACTGGTCACATTCATAAATTTGCACTCATGAAACTTGTAACAGATATTCAAAAAATGCCACAAAGCTTAGAAGCAGGATTAGAATTTCCCTGTAAATGTATTCTTCGTCCTGCATATCGCTTTCCGTGCTTCCATGTTATATTCAAGTGTTACTGTCACAAAATAAGACGAAGTCCTTATTAATAGATAGATTGTTCATGAAGCTATAAAAAATTCGAGAGGACAATTTTACTCATTGTACCTCGCTTGTTTGTTTACGCTAACCGCTTTAGTCAGCGAGGGTTAAACGTGACATAAGGTCCTCCCTTTAATTACAAAAACAACATAGAGAATAACTCAGTATATGCATACTAATAATCGAAAAAGAATTACCCCAAAGGTTTAGGAGAAAAAAATAAAAAAGAAATAGAGTAAAACTAAAGTAAAATAAATTTTAGTCATCCAAATCTTGATCGATGTGCGAAATTGTTGTTCTTTGAACTTTCTTTTTGGCTTTTTCTATATCCTTTCTAGTTGGTTTTTTCTTCTTTGGATAATTAATTTCGAACTATTTAATAGCTTTCGAAGCAAAAATGAAGTTTTTTAAAGGCCCCAGCTAATATCTGTGGAATCTCTCCACTCAATCCGGTATTGGTATTCTCCATTATACCTTCGGCAGTCAAGGAGTTTTTCGATTGCCAAAAGCTTTTCTCGATAGTCATCAATCATGATAGCCGTATCCTGTGTAACACTTTGTCCGGGAAACATCTTGGTTGGTACTGGCTAAAATAAGCTGGTATGGAAACTGTTATCGATTGACTGCAGCCCTGCGGGGAGCTCAAGACGATACGCATGAGTACCTAGAAGTGATTTTATCTTAAAAGGTCCCGAAAGTTTATAGTCAAGCTTTTTAACTGGTCGTGGCGAGTTGATATTACGAGCGTTCAGGAAAACTAGATCTCCCACTCGATAAGCTGGTGCAGGTGTGCGATTTCTATTTGTCTGCTCCTCGTATCTCAAGTTTGCACTAGTGATATTTTCTTTGAGGTACCAAGAATTCGTTCCATCTGATCAACAAATTCGTTTCCTAATTTATTCGTCTTTTTCACCGATTTTGAAGCTCTTGTTGGCAACTCACGACGAAGTCCGATGCTCGTTCGAGGATCTTGAGCTGTGTTTGCAAAAAAAGGTGACATTTTGATGGCCTCGTTATAGAAATAGTTTGCCGCAAACTCTACCAACGCTAACCAGTCCTCCCAATCGTCTTAAGTAAAATTTGACGTAGATTCGTGGGCATTGTGTCGCAAAAGCGCTCGAGATCTCCGTCTGACCATCGGTTTTAGGATGATAGGAATAGGATAAGGAAAGATCTATTCGAAGTCTAGCACAAATTGTTTTCCAAAACTCCGCAACGAAAAGATTTCCTCTATCCGAAACAATATAGTCGGGAACTCCATGGAGCTTATATATATATCGAATGAATAGGCCTTCAAGCTCTTTGGTAGTCATAGTCGAAGAAGTTGCGATGTTGTGACGCATTTTGGACAACCCATCTACTACTACCATGATCTGGTTGAATCCATTACTTTAAATTAAAGGGCCGATCATATCAACAGAAATATGCAGTGAAAGCCAAGGAAGTCCTAAGATAAAGTCATAAGTTCCCAACTTTGTTACCAAAGCGCCGATTTCCTCTGAGTGATTTCTACTCTGAAGTTTAAGTCTGGCTTCATGAGTGATTAAGCCGCTAATTGATTCAGTTTCATCAGCTGTGATGATTTTTTTGGCTTATGGAGTGGGTATGTATATAATTTGTAATTTGCGCATAAGTCAATGTCAATAAGAGAAGTTGTAGTACATCCACAGTCAAGAAACGCTTTTGTTTTATTTGTTCTATTAATATCACTAACTTTACAAGGTGATAACAAATGAATATGGTGCTCTTCTTTAAATGAAGATATACAAACGGTTACTTCTTTGTCATTGGTTTTATGCTCCCAGTGGTGCCTTTCGCCGGAAGCTAAACATTTTCCGCTTCTTCTAGACGAGCCGAATCATTACCTTTACCATCCTCTGCAATAGCAGTACTATACAAATTTTCGGACTTTTTCTTTTTACGATTTTGAAAAGATGCAGGACAGTCGCGTGGGGTGTGATCCTTGGGGTCACAAACGATGCAAAGATTATTTAACTCGTTGTAGGCGCGACGATGTGCTTTTCGACATCGTTAGTAGGAAATTCTATCATCGTTATTTTAATGCAAGAAGTGAGGTAGAAAATGATCACGAATGAGGCTCTTTTTCAATACGCTTGTGTAATCGCTTAGCCAAATATTCTTAGATTTGTAGAGGGATGGTATTATTTCCTCTTCCTCGCTAAGCCTGGCAGGATTTTGTATCATATCTTGAACGACAATGATGGCCTCACAAGACAAACGTGTCAAGGCTTGAATAGATAGACTCTTACACTATGGCTTTTGAGCAACATCACGGGCAGAAGTCGGTCACACCGGTTTGAAGGGTTGGCTTGGATTGGCACGCAACGACATTTTCAGCCTTCTTATAAAGATGGCCTCATATTATAAGGCACACCTACGGCGCTACATTGCCATGAGCGGACAGTTGCCAAACATGGCCTCAACAGCCTTTATATATAAACCAAAATTGCAAAAGTAAGCCCGAGTCATTAGTAACAAAGGCCTAAACTTGTTTTGACAAGAAAAAAAGAAGATAGAACTTGAACTTAGAGAAAAGGCTGCAAACCCTCAATAAATCTCTCGGTTTGTACTGGGAATTTTCGAAGAACGATTGTGGCCCTATGTAGCTATAATATCTGGCAATTTGTGGATGGTCGGGTGCAAGACGCAATTCTGATGTCTGATCTTTTTGATGCATTTTATCATATTCCTAGGGGCCAGTTCCGTCAATCTAATGCTAGCAGGGTTCTTGATCCTCGAGTCAAACGTCATAAAAGGCGGCTTCATGCTCAGAATTCCCATAGTATTAACACTGGCGAATATAGTACTAGGAGAGAACCATCAAGGCTTAGATATTTAATAGATTCATTCAAAATGAAGCAATATCTTCTGTACTATATATACGACGCNAACGTCATAAAAGGCGGCTTCATGCTCAGAATTCCCATAGTATTAACACTGGCGAATATAGTACTAGGAGAGAACCATCAAGGCTTAGATATTTAATAGATTCATTCAAAATGAAGCAATATCTTCTGTACTATATATACGACGCATTAGTGAGCCTGTACGTCTAATCCAGTCGAATTCTTCTTTTATACGAAAAAGCTTGTAACTGTAAGCCAATAACAATACCATCATTGTGGCGGTGTCGCTTGCTGCTGTAGAAAGGTAAGGACAAGACTAAATGAATTCTGCATAATAATTTGTCATGGTAATTTTATTTGTGATAATTTGTGATAACGTGGACCCTGCAGCTTGTACATCTATGGTAGAAAGAAATCAGTTATCTCAAGCACTCCTATAATTCCATCACCTTTTTAAGATGGAGCATAAAAAGATACCGACTTAGTTAACACAGATAAGTGCTCTTTCTTAACAGCAAGATGATCGGTCTTCTTTATAGCCGGATGCTCAATTGTAAATTTAGCGATTAGATAATATCATATGTTAGAGATAAACCAGGCCTAAATACTATCGTATTCTCATTGCAGATCTAGGCTTCAAACTCCAAAACTCTTTAGTGCCTCTAGTTTATAACCGTGATTTAAAGATGATTAACTCCTTATAAGCCCAGTTTTCAAAATAATTACTTGTTTGCTTGATTCTTGTGGCTGAATATGACTTTTCCACAAAGTTTCCCCGCCACAAATGTGAAGTTGTGAAGAGTTTTCTGCTGAAAGCTCTAGCTGTCTGTATAGGAATGGTTGTGACATATTAAGGCTTAGCACTCTACATAGATACCCTGAAAATACGACTTTCATAATTTGTTAAAGGTTCAATTATGTTTACTGTCAGTGAACATATGTCCAAAATATGTTTATATTCTATCTAAAGAGAAAAGGTTTTTTGTTTACAA
>QVIK01000415.1:0-45537 GCA_003957845.1 Oidium heveae
GTTGACCAGGCAATCAATTATTAACCTAAGCACGGTCTAAGGAATATATGTTAGATCACGTGGGGGGTGAGGAAATAACGAAAAGAGGGTGGGGATTTAACATTTTCCTAAATAAACCCCCTCTATTTTTTTTTTCGTTTAAGAGCGCATATTCCTCGCGAAAAACTTACAGGTTCGACTTCACTAATTTTCATTCTCTGTTATAACATTACATGAAGAGGAATTTGGAATTTGACTAGATTTTATTTCTTAAACTGATAGAGTTGATAGCACCAGCTGTAATTAGAAAAAAATAAAGAGTGACTACTTCCAAGAGTAGAAGCTGTTAGAAGCTAGGTAGTGAAGAAGGACGAACGTATTCTTGACGATGGTCAGCGGCTATATTTTCCCATGTTAAATGGTTTTGGGCATCAGGAAAAAAAATACCTTAATCTTGATCTTGAAATGTTGGAGACCGAACATAGTCGAGACATTAACGTTCGAAAGTAGATAGTATTCTATCTGCTTGTCTAATCCCTCTCCTACGGCCACCATACCTTGCTTTCTTTATTGTCCGGCGCTCATCGACTGCATTGTTACGCATCTTAGAGTCCATGATGGCCGATGTATCGTCATCAGGAAAAATATGGCCGGGTTCAGGGCGTTCTATAAACCAATGTCTGCGGAGCATATTCCGTTGAATCTGTATCCACCCACTCTCTCGAAGTAGCCATATATTATGGGAGCAAGGTTTTCCCATTGATTTTTTTTACTCATCCTGCATAGGGTATTTCCGGGCGCGAGCCATCTCTTGAGAGTTTCGACCACTTTGCCCACGAGTGTTCTAGACAATTGTCATATATATGATCTTTAATTTTCAGGAAAATTTCTTTTTGTGCGAGAATTTTCCTTGACCGCTGATGGTTCATTTGCTTTATTAAAATGTTCTCCCGCTGGTTAGACCAGAAAAGCATGAGCCGGTCAATGACAGTTTTCATATCTCCAGCAGAGCTTTGAACATAGTCTTTAAAAAGTTTATGCATACCTTCAAGCCGACTCGTAGTTTTGTTTCGAAAATGTGGGATTTCATCAACCCAGGAAGCAACCAATTTTTTCTCCCACACAAGCCATGTACAAATACAATACTTTATAGCAGGCGTTGGAATTGCAGCATTTTGAAATGCCGCTAGCCGTGATCGGTACAATAATTTAGTAGGGAATGCAATTATATGCATCCATGCCTCGTAAAATTCCTCATACGATTGATGAAATTCTTCATTTATTTTTGGCTTCGAAAAAAAATTTCTAGTCATAGCTCTGACATTTTGATTAACATGCCAAGAGCATAAAACATGACTGGACTCGGAAAAATGTTCTTGGACAGCCCCCATCAATGCCAGCTCTCGATCAGTAATAATTACTTCGGGAAGCTCTATACTATTTTGATTAAAGATCAGCCTTAACTTTCCCATTGCCCAAGTATAATCTGATCCCCTCTCATTTCGTAGAAAATAGACTCCGACAGATATGGTTAAATTGTCAAAAGTCACAGCGCCAATATGAAGCATTGGCATCTTAAATCAATTGGTCGAGTAAGTGATGTCTAGGAGAATCACATCAGGAGTTTGTTGTAGAAGAGAAAGGTTAGCGACATGAATATAAAATAGCTGATCGATACACCCGTCACCATCGACATGAAAGTCGTGGGCAAATCCTTGAAATTGTAACTCCTGAAATAACCACTGAATTGGTGTCTTTCCGTCAAGTACTTGCCGTATTGACTTCTGAACCAAGTTTGAGACATCAGTTGCAATCAGTGTCTGTTCTGGATTTTTCTGGCGGTGGTAAGCAATAATTTGTGTCGACAATTGCCCGGTATTTGAGAATTTAACAATTTCTGCAGTTTGTTCATCTGATAGAGCAGAGTTGCGATAAATGGGAGCAGCAGAAATGGTTGTCAGAGGACCGTGCTTGTGGTCCGAGACCAGGCTTTCAAGAATCCATTCCCCTGAAATCTAGTTCTGCTTAGCTTGAGCTCTGTAGCCACAGCCACAGCCACAGCCACACTTTGCAGATTTCCGTTCTTTCCTTTTTGATTCATGCACATGCACATGATCTGATTTGCCTCTTGTATAAGGGTCCAACATCATTATTTTCATATAGCAAAGTTGGAATTTAAAATTAATATAATTACTATCTATTGAAATTATAATTTAGGGAAATTTTTGTCATTAAAATATACTTAGGAAAGCGAAAGTTATGAAGAAAACAAAAAGCAGTGATTTTTCTACTCGCAGAATAATAATAGATAAGATATTTTCCATTGAGAAACACCTTTTTACTTTCTAAAGAATAGATAATAAAGTATAAAGATAAATGTGAAAGCTATATCAACTAAAAATAAATTAATTGAATAAAAAAAGATAAAGGTATGGTGATAAATGTCTGAACGTGTTGTGAAGTTGATGATCTCGATGGGGAATTTGATTATAAATTGTGCATGAAATTCAAGTGTTGCAGGGGTGCAAAAAACTGAGTTGTACCCAAAAGTAGTATAAGTCCAAGTGAGGATCCCTTCCCTTCACATGTCGCCATTTAACCGAGTAGTACCCCTGATCTAGAAATACTTCAAGGGTATGAATAACCGAAATGAGATAATAGCTTTAGGCGAAGATTAGATGTCTAGACTTTTACTATGATATCGTCACCCATGTAATTGTAGATATCGAACGTTCGTTTGGAATGGTTACAAGGATCAACGAACCCTTAGATAGAAGGGAATCAATTCACGTTTTAGTCTTATTGTTTGTTTGTTATTATTTAACGTCTAAACTAAATAAAGGTTATACCAGTATTTACAAAACCCGCAAGGGGCATAGGACGCCAAGGCTGATAGCCTTGGGTGTATGAGGTATCAATCACACCAGACTGACGTGTTAGTACCTAGCTGTTTACATTTGCAGAGAATATTTTGTATATAATCCATTCAAAATACAATAGTTACTAAGTTCAATGTGTACCGTGACTCTAGAGATTTCATAAGTCTGAAAGTTTTTTTTTTTTTTTTAACACATGGATAGATGATTCGCTATATACGCATGCATAAAGCTCTAGGAGTAATCTTGCTCCTTCAAATGTGCCCAGATAATATTGAGCTATATTTCTTGAATTCTTGTAAATTCTTTTCTTGGGTAGTGGAGGTTTCAGGAGACTGCAACTTAGCATGTGTATTGGAGATTTCGGGGCCTCACAACTACATGTACCTAGGTAATTAGTGTGTTTAAAACGTTCATAGTATGGCTCAAAGTCACCGTGCCCGGTTCGGGCAGCGTAGATAAAATGGAGGAGAGAGCGAGACAGTTTTAGTTCGCGAGGGCAAAGTTCAAATCTATCAATACGAAGATCCTTGTAGGCCTGTGGGGCATGTTGTAACCAGTAATCTTCGATTGCAACTTGTGTTTTCTCTTTTGTCCAGGCTATAGCACTCTTAAAGGAAAGGGGGATGAGTGAGAGATCAAGTGCAGGATTAGAGTCTCGTGCCTCTTTTGCTGCAGTATCTGCTTGTAAATTTTCCAAGTAGTCTGAGTGACTAGGAATCCAGTATGTCTTAACTTTTCCAGGTGAGGTATGCGGTTGTAAAAGGACGTGCACAATTGTTGTCTACAATAGTAAATCCGGTGTAAGTTTATATTCTATCTAAGGAGGGAATCTTCTATCTAGGATAGGATTCCTTTATTTATATACGCTAATGTTGTGCTTAGGTGTAGACAAACATTATATACTATGTTGCCAAGGAAACCGGATAAACTCCGGATCCTAAACACTAGGCAGCAGCCTGTAACAGCGGTAAGCGATTACGAAGAGGTCACTTGGTTGCCATCGCTGCAAAATTAATGAAAGTTGTTTGTGAGGAGCAAACGGTTTCTGGAGGAGAAGACGGGCAACTTCTTGATTATCTAGCAGTATCCAAAGATCATTTGAAAATCGTGCAGTTAGGAATTGTAGGGCTGCCTCTAATGCAGCTAATGTAGCGAAGACTTCTGCATCAAATATCGATAGAGAAGGGCTACATTTGGTGGACTGCCTTAAGATAATTCGACCAGCTTGATAGATAATCATGCCAGCCCCAACCTGAAATTGGCTGAAGATTTAACATGACTGGCATCTATGTAAGCTACGAGGTCCTGAAATGAAATTCCTGTAGGGAGAGGGAATGGATAATGAGTAGGTCTTTTAATTCCAGCTTGCCAGCTTTCTTTGTTTTCCCAGGGAGGGTTAATTAACGGATCGACATCCTCTACTTCTGGGAAGCTAAGAGCCCATCTAGCGAGGCGAGATAAGTTTCGATTATATTTCCTAGCCCAAATGACCCTTTTTTTTAATGGGTGGCGAGCATCTAAGCGGTGGGTACGTAGAATTGCCTTTTGAGCTTTCTTATCTAGTTCAATTTCGGGAGGGAGTAGTCCGGCTTCTCTAAAGAGAGCAGGGGAGGGAGTGGTTCGATACACTGGAAGTATAGCTCTAACCCCGGCTAGGGTGACTTTTCGGATTAGGGAGACGTATCCTACTACACGATTAGAGATCGATCGTCCTTGTGCTGAAGTTCTTTTAAGACCTGGCCAGCAAGTCTCAGCTGCAAAATATGCAATGGGTAGGACACAAGCAAGGATTGCTTGGCGCATAAGGACGGAAGAGGCACCTCTTGATGAATTTGAAAGGGAACGTAATGCATTTGCAACTTTAATTGCTTTTCCAGTAAGAAGCTGTGTGTGCCATTTAAAAGACAGAGATTTATCGAAGTATACCCCCAACCATCTAGTGTAAGGGCGGGATCTATTTTCGGATACTGATATGCTTCCGTACGTAACGGAGCGTGTTGTGTTGGGGTCCTTATCATTGCGACGTCTAGAGAAGTGTAAAAGTTCTGATTTTCCTGGGCCAAAAGTGATACCTTCGGCTTTTCCCCAGTCTAGGGCCTCCCCAAGTGAGTTAGAAAGGGAACAGCAATTTTCAAGTAATGAATCGTGGGTAGCTAAGATTACAACATCATCTGCATAGCCAAATTTCTTCATAGAACTACCTAATTTGAATAGAGAGGAGATATATAACATGAATAGTATCGGGGATATTGGAGAGCCTTGAGGTAGGCCACAGGAGATACTTTGTGGTGGTCCTGTTTCACCGCCTAGGCGAATCCTTACTGAACGGTCTGTAGCAAAGAAGCTAACCCATCTGACCAAATTTTCGGGCCAGCCTTGATCTCTCAAGCGCCTGGCAAGTCTTCCAGGTAAAACGGCATCAAATGCTCCTTTAACATCTAGGGTAAGCATACTCGCAGTTTTTCCTTCATTTAGGGCGCGTTCTACGTCATGCGTGAGGCAAGTGGTGAGATCGACAGATAACCTGCAAGGTAATGCCCCAAACTGTTGACTAGCTAGTATTCTATAGAGTATGGAGATCCATGCAAGTCGCTTAGCGAGAAGGCGCTCTAATCCTTTTCCTAGAACTGATAGGAGCGCGATTGGTCTGTAGGTGCGAGGTGAGGATAAGTCAGGTTTATTTGGTTTCTGTATCATCGATAGAATGGCCAGTCGAAAACACTTTGGATAATGACCAAATGAAAGGCAAGAACTATACAGAGTTTGAGCAAGGTCTTTAATATAGGGCCAGGAGTGTTTTATGATTGCGGTAGGGACCTCATCCGCACCTAGAGCTGTATTACCTGCCCGTAAAAGGGAATTTTAAATTTCCTCAGTTGTGAGTTTAGGAAAAGGAAGAGAACATCGAGGGACTGTAGGGGAATTCATGGAAATATCGCCAACTTCAGCCGAGTTAACCAGTAGGGTACTAATGAATATTTCTCTTTTTTCTTCAGAGTTACTATTAAGAGGTCTATCTGGATGTCTAGGATCTTTTAGTGGGAAAGAACGGTATGTTCCTCTTGTCTGATGGCATTTTACCACAGAAAAGACATCTTTACTAGAGCTGACTTCCTCTATTTTGGTTCTGTAGTAAGTTTCTTTTTCTTTCTTAACAGCATTGCGGTATTGCTTCTTCGCCTTTCAATCTTCCTCAAGGCTAAAATTTTGTCGTATTTTTGCTTTATATTCAAGCCGGGCTAATTTGCATATATCGGTCCACCATGGATTACCTCTACTATGCCTCAGAGAGCGCCGGGCCACCCACTGTACACGGTATAGATGGCTTCCGTTATGTCCGCTGCTAGTTTACCTAGTGATACTGAAGTTATAGAGGGTGATGGTGGGGTTTTTTTTGCCGATTTCCATTGCGAGAAGACGTTGAAAAAGGGTGATTTCCAGAGTTTTGAACTTTAGTTTCTGTAGAGGTTCTTGGAATCTTGTCCAGCCGATGGTAGTCAAAAGTGGTAGGTGTCTGATGTTGCATCAAGATGTGTTGCAATACAACATTTGGATATATTCATAATTGGACCTGCACCAAAAGCTAAATCAAGGAAATTTCCCCTGCTGTGCGTAGCTTTATCTGGGGGTGTGAGAAGAGTGAAATAATTCTCGTCTGCTATTCGACAAACTTATTGGCATCTGGTGTTGGGCAGCGAGACCACGGAGTTTGCCAGCGGTTATGATGTAAATTAAAGTCTCCTTGCAGAAGACAACTACTATTAAAAAAGGAATTAGAGAATGTGTAGAGCGATTGTATGGAGCTCTGTCCCTGAGAGTTATATGGCGCATTGTATAAATTGATGATATTTAGAGTTTTGCCTGTGGGTGAGTGCAAGCATAAGATTATTATATCTCTAGACTCTAGAAGGATTTGTTCCGTTTTGAGGCCAAGACCTTTGCGAACATATATGATAATCAAAAGGAGATCTTCTGCAAGTTGACAGCTAGTTCTAATAATAATATTTAACATAAATTTAAATAGAAATTTGAAAAGGTTTAATGCAATTCTTACTTATCTAAACGATACGTGACAGTTCGAATATCTTCCCCTCTCTCTCCCTCTGTCTCTCTCTCTACATAGAAAAAATATTTTTCAATTATTAAACAATAAATCTAAGTGCCAGTGAATGAAACGCTCCTGGAGCCAGTTCAGAATCAAATAGGAAAGTAACATGCATTGATTCCCAACTGGGTAAAGCGCTGGCCGACGAGGGGTCAGGACGAGATTCAGCTCAGATTTTCAAGTTCGAATTGGGAAGTCACATGAGTTGATTCCCAATTGGGTAAAGCGTTTATGAATTTGATATTTTATAAAATTACCCTCTGAAATTTATATAGCATGTTTTTGTGGATTTCTATTGGTTTGAAGATCTAAGACAAACTAACCAAAATAATGGAACTAATGCACGTTGGCCGACATAGGGTAGGACGGATAGTAGGTACTTGGACTTAATGACCAACTTGCAAGTTCCCAATTGGGTAGAGCGTGATAGCAAATGACAATGATGTTTGTAAATAACTGCTCTCAAATATCATTGTCTGAAATAAATAGCCATAGTAAATAGTCACTTAAACCTGAAGTTCAATGAAATTTCTCAAATTGTTCTAAAGACTCATTTCATACTCATACTATTTATTCAAATTCATCAGGAGGCTCATCTATAGACTAATCTGAATTTATTATGCTGGAAGCATGAAGTTTTTATAAAAGTGCTAGCTAGATATAATTACAGTTTATCATGTGACACATATTGTCATGTGACTAGATAGCTACTACCTATTACTGAAACTAATATTTCTTCATAATTTTAATTTGTCATTTTATGGGAGAATTTGATTTGATTTGATTTGATTCATTTAACGTCCGCGGCGAAGTCCTAGTTACCTGAGAGCCTCCCTTGGGGCGTAGGACGCGCTACCAGGCTAATCCTGGTAGCGGATTCTGAGTTTAACTAAAATATCTAATGTACACATTCAAAGGGGAAATTTGACCGTCTCATGATCAGCTTTCTTGTTCACTTATTAGTTGTTTACTGCAACCTCTACAACATCCTTATCTAGAACTTTTCCAAGTGCTACTGCCCCATCTGTCGTTCCCAATAACCATTCTATTGCCTCGTGTGGCATCCGTTTTCCAATTCGTTTCTTCACTGATATCCTAGTTGATTGGCAGAAAAAGAAGTGTGTTGGTGTTTTATCTTTTCCGCATGNTTATTGCCTTGTGTGGCATCCGTTTTCCAATTCGTTTCTTCACTGATATCCTAGTTGATTGGCAGAAAAAGAAGTGTGTTGGTTTTATGGGAGAATGATCTAAGCGTATTGCTTTCTAGTGTCACAGCAACTTTCCTCGCTCACGTGCAGATTAATCAAGATTTTGAACGCTAATTTTAAATTTCAGAACTCGTAAATTATAAATTGGATAGTAGAATCATATAATTTCATCTGAATTGACATCAAAATCCTTTTCGTTTCAATACTTGTTCCCTTGTATTAATCAATCATGACTAGAAAAGGAAAAGCGCTTAAGATATGCATTTTTACATAAATTTACCCATTACCCATTACCCAAAGTTCAAAGTATATAGATGTAAAAACATTCTAGCCACACATCTCTATGAAGAATAAATTCATCGATTAGCATTCCAAAATCAACCCACGAGGGCAGAATTAAGATTAATTCTATATTAATTTGAAAAAATTAAAGTAGAAATTAGAATATTTAGCGGAATTCATCCATGAACTTTTTGTGGAATGCCTGCATACGATTAATCCATTCAGTACCAGGTGCGAGAAAAGTGGTTCGGAAGTGAAGAGTGCCCTCCTTCTGACCAAAACCAGATCCTGGAACAACACAGATGCCTGTTGCCTGGAGAAGACGGACGGCATAAAATTCATCAGCTTTCCGGCCTTGTTTCTTAGCAGCTTCGATTGCTTTTTTAGGTAAATTTATCGTAGGAAAGAGGTACATAGATCCCTTCATTGAAAATTAGCCAAGGTAGAAACATAACGCGCGAGAACCAGTAAATCTGTCTGTTTACTTACCTGTGGCTCATCACATTCAACTCCTTCCATCTCCTTAAATGCCTCGTAAAGGGCATAAGCTTTTTTCCTAAGACCGTTAAAGATATCATCATATTCTTTTTCATATAATTCATAACTAGGAGAGCCCTTTTGTGGTGGATTGACCATCATCTCTACAAGACATTGGGCTGTAGCAGGTGGACATAACGTAATGGAAACGAGTTTATATATCTGTTGTTGAACAGCAGGGTCAAAGCCAACAAGCTCGAAATATCCTCCTCGCTGACCACACTCCCCGACCATTCCTTTGGAGACACTATGTAATGAAGCAAGCTCAACATTATCATATGTTCCGGGATACGACTTTTGCATATCTCGAAGGATACGTTTGAAACTGTAGAATTTACCCTTGAAAATATTCGCTTGATATACTTCATCAGCCATAATCACCAACTTCTTCTTAGCAGCAAAGTCAATTACAGCTTCAATGTCTTCCACTGACAAGCTTGCCCCTGTAGGATTGCCTGGGTTTATAATCACAATTGCCCGTACTTCTGTTCCGTTATCTATAGCTTGCTCATAAGCACCTTTGATGGCTTCAAGGTCAGTTACCCAGCCCCTGGACTCATCCAGGTAGTATGGCACATGCTTTCCTCCTAAGAGGGAAAGTGTAGCAGTATATAGGGGGTATTGTGGAATTGGTACTAGAACACCAGACGTAGGCTTTTCGCATATGACATTTAGAAGATTAATAATTCCAGAAGAGGCTCCCAAAGAGAGATAGATATCCTTAGGATCTGCTGGGTGACCATCTCGCCCTATTTAGAACGTACATTAGAATCATGTAAAGCCTCTAGACTCTCTCCTGCACCTACTTTCAAGGAATCTAGCAACACTTTGCCTCACTTCTGGTATGCCGCCACTGGCAGTATAGGCGCCAACTGAGCCGACAGCCTTTAGAAGAAATCGTGCTCTCTCCAGGACATCAGGTTTATAACCTAGGTTATTTAGAAGTATTTCTTCGTCTTCTAATAGTGCTGGATATTGAAGTAAACTCAAGACCTGTCTAAAGAATGTGATAGGTTTCTGTCCTAATTGCTGGGGATTTCCGATATTGGCGGAAATAACTTGATCGAAAGGTAGACTAGAGTCATTCTTGGCTAATCTTGCTCTAAATTCCTCAGATAATATAGCCAATTCTCCTCGTACTGCATATTGGACATCTTTTATTCGTGGATTGATGTTGTCTATCGTCAGACGTTTTTGGGATGTAGCCGCAATTGACAAGGGTTGGAGATAGAGGAACAGGAGCGAGATTCTAGAAAAAATCTTCATTGAAAACATCGGGATTCACTCCAAGCGATACTTACTTCTTCCATAGCTGAAGACATGACTTTATATATGTTCCATTGCATGTTTGTAAACCTCACTTTGAGAGGATTATTTTACAATTCTTTAAGAAATTAGAATAATATTACCAACGAGTCATACCAGCAAGAGGCTATAGGAGCTACAACCCGAAAGATCTTGATAGCAGAAGATCCAATTTCCACTAATCCTATCTCCACTCAACACAGCAGCAAAGACTCTTGTTAAGGATTGTCCTTGATTATGTAACTGAACAAGAAAATTGATTTTCGGAAGTTTAGTTATTCTTATCAGAAATCCATAGTCCTCGGATAAGACGTAATAGGCTAGCCAGACGGTAGATGTAGATGCTATTATTTCTTCGAGCGTCTACGATGCGTGATGAATGTCTATGCAGACTTTGCATGAGCAGAGTACATTTGCCAGTTTTCTTACGAAGTATCGGCTACTAATGAGAGATTAGACCTGGTTATGAATCATATATCTCGTATCCAGACTCACTCGAGCTGTATTTCTCAAAAATTGCCTGTAAATTCATTAATGAAAATAAAACATAATGACACATTTAGACACAAATTCAAATTTAAATAATAATTCATGACCAGGAGGCGTCATGAATAGGGAAAATAGACATTATCAGAATAAACTAATGATGAATTTAGTTGCTTATTATCGTTCCTCTTCTCCGATTCCGCTGCCAAGTCGCTCTGGGAACTGTCTTAAAAAGCCAATTCGCTCAAAAGATCATGAATGGCATTTGAAAACAAAAAGCTGAGTTGTGCTTATTGGCGTCACGAGCATGAAGAGAAAGTGAAATTGATCTTAAATGTAACAACACCTGGATAGTCTTGGACCCACATCTAGTGATCGCGCAGTGTAATTATTAAGCCCCCCTGTGATAAACCGTCTTGTCAGTAACTTGGTGACTTAAGAGCTCAACAGAGCGTTCAAACAACTGGACCAAACACTGAAAGGTTCCGTTAATATGGGAATCTCAGCAAAGCCAGGGTTGTGTCTGAACCTTATTTTATCCTCTGGCGAATCAATTATTTTTCCTCCCAAACAGTTCAATCTGCACAATTTACTTGAAGGTCGTGGACAATCACTCCAGTGTCTTTATTTTCATCATCATCAACGTTATCTAATATATCTTTCTTCATCCAAGAGCCTTGATTGTCTATAATAAGTGACCTATGAAAGAAAAAGGAAGATAAAAGCTAGAGTGGAGTCCATTTACAAAAGTAAAGATAGCGTGACAGCGTGACAGCTAGTTTCATCTTTAATCTAGTTGAAGAGGAGGAGGAGGAGGAGAGGAAGCATGGCTTCATGGAAGATAGAAAATAAAATTAGGACATTTTCTATGCTTAAGTACAGTAATAAAAAGTATCACCTTGTTAAATAAGTTTATGTGAAATGACGATGCCTTCCAAGTCTTATCCTAGATATTAGGATCGATCTTAATTTATCGTATGTATTGGAACCAACCATCATTGTTAAGGACCTAAATGGCGCAGAATTGTAAAACATGGAATAGAATTAGACTTTGAGATAATACTGCCGGTACTAGACAGTGGTATTAATCTGCTACGTGGTGCTGAATCTGTACAATTTATCAATCAAGATTGGCAAAGACGCTCGAATTCTCAGATAAGACATTATTGGAAACCTCACATGAGACACGTATTATCAAAATGATGCGTAGCCAGTAACCAGTACTTAAACCCTTGGCATTTTCTAATAGCTACGTGTGATTAGGGTCGGATGGTAGAGTGGTAAAGCGTCCCGACCCCTCCCCGGAGAAGAGTCTGGTCACCCACCCACCCCACTTGGGACGGTAGATGGCTGGCTCAAATTTGATGGACCTAGCCACATTTCGCGTGGTGGGTAGTAGCTACAGGGATTGTGTATTGTGGAGAATGGATAATCCGGGGTTTGTAATTTCCTTGCATGTTAGCGGCTGAATAGAGGGAGAATAATTGGGAAGAAATAACATTTATATTCCGTATTGGCTTCCAATGATAGAATCTGTGGCATGTGTGAACCTAATGAAGAGTTGAAGTATCTAAGACGTAGGTAGAGAATGTCACTGTATTATGATCTTAAATTTATATTTTAAAAACATAAAAAATTGTGCGCTACCTACCCTTTTTGGTACATTGGCATTTTCATCCGTTCACAGAGGCCTTAGGTCTTATTAATCGACAAGTCTCTATGCAAACGCTCTCGGAGATTCCTAGGAATCTTTATGCTATTAAAATTCCATGTGCTGGACACAATATTCAGTATCAGATCCGTGGGAGCAAGCAATTCTAGAATTTGGGCCATAGGGATATGTTTGCATACCTTTTTAAAATAGGTGCTGAGAGATTACGGTAAACTTGTCAGTATAATTAGGACCTTTCCCAAAGAAGGTGAAGTGTAATACTTTGGGTGGGCTCCCAAACTCCTAAAGACATAGTTCTATAATTTGTTTAGTGATCTCTTTTGTTTCGTGTTCGTTAACTAAGCCCCTGGCTACAGTCTCGGATGAGGGAAGTTGAACATACAAACAATACGAGGATTATACAAGTCAACACGATAACCGAGATTACAATCGTCGGACTGATCTTGATCCTAGCACCCGACACACTCCCCAGGATCGGGATTGCTGCAGTTTTGCAGTAAGAACCTTAACGGGTATCCTTTTTTCATGATCACCTGACATGAATTATTTTCATAAAGGTTTTTGAGACTTAGTTTTGCTTTTTTTTTTAACTGAATAAATCTCGTCACATAGTTATTCGAATTGTGCAAGTTCTTTCATAATCGCGTTGCAAAAGCGGTCTTGGTTAATTACCATCAGCAATTAGATACATATCAAACTCATTCTTCCATAACGACACGTACAAATCTACATTTGCCTTCTCTAATCTCAGTATTTATCAAAAAATCATAATTTTCTGATAGTTAGTAATGAAGCCAACAACTTAGTAACCAATCTACGTCAAATCTCGAAATGAAACCCACCAAATTCTGTTCGACCTGTGGATCTCTGCGGCCATTAGAGGATTTCCATGTAAAAAATAATGAAAAGGTATTAAAAACCTGCTTTAGGCATTCAAAAAAGCGAAAGCAACCCCATCTTTAGATTCTTGGGATGAGTTTTTATTCGAGATAAGAGACTGGAATCGACCTGTATGGCATCACTCTATCTTAGATGATCTCCGAAATAAACTAACTGCGAATTGGTGTAGTCTCAAACCAATCAGCTTTCTGTCGATTATACATTTGACATGGATCTATTGCCTGTCGCATTTGGATCACTGCCAAACAGATTAGAAGATGGCTCGTATGACAAAGCCAATCTAGTCATGCTTATCTGGCGTAGTAGTGGCTTTCGATTCAGAAGGCGCAATAATAATACCAAACTTCTTAGCAGCTCATTTTTTTGTGCTCAGGATAAATCGGTCTTTGACCGTGTTCCATCCAATAAGGCACGAGATAAAAGCACTATGGAACGGTTTGAATGTTATAGTAAGCTTCGTTTACAACCGTGTTTTCATAGTCGAACGCTGAGGGTAAGTATGGAGCTTGAATACCATACTTCCTACACAGATATTCATTTATCTGACGAAATTAAAAATTCCGTTGAAACTCATTGCAATTCTCAGTCACTATCTGAGATCTACCAAAATATATAGGAATCACGAGTTCCGGGATTCAAACTAGTTGTGCAATCTCAAGTATATTATTTGTGGCATAAGGTCAGCATGAAGCATCGGCAGCCTCATGAAATTTATATTGAGTCAGCAAAATTGTTGCTCAAGGAAAATGAAAGAGATTACCAAACACTAGAGTTTTCAGTGGAGAATTTCCATGGCCTGGCATTTTATATAAATGCCCCGATAATCGCCCTTGCAGCAAGATCGAAGGAACTAGCAATTGATGCTACTTACAGAACTAATAGTGCCGGGTGTGAGTTGTTCGCCGTACTCGCAGGATTTGACGGGATCGGAGTTCCGCTCGCATATCTTTTCGTCGAGAAGTCAGTTTCGATGACGTCTACTACATCTGTAGTGCCAGGGAAATTGACCCAAATTCTAGACCAATTTCTCAGGCAATTGTTACATCTAGGATTCAATCCTGTATTTTTTGGATGTGACAAAGACAAGTCTGAAATAAATGCAATTCATCAAGTATGGCCGTCGGCTAAAATCCAGCTTTGCTTTTAGCACGCAAAGCGTGCCATACAAATAAAGTTAAAGGACTCTAGCAGAGCTAATTCTCTAGCTAGTTATTTTCCAGGTGAAGCAAAGATCTTGGTACCAAGCCTTGAAATATATTGGGGATCTCGCAAGAATAACCATATTGGACCGGATCATAGGTACGTTATTAATTTTTCTTTATCAAATTTTTACGGAAACAAGTTAACAGTAAACACAGAGATAGACGATGTCAATGTGATTCAAAAAGCATCGCTTTTGAGGGTATCAGTCAGCAGGTAGTTTCTAGCGTCGAAGACCGAAATAAAGTTTTAGCTATCTTCAGCCGTCATTTCAATGCGCATTGCATGATCCCAGATAAGAATGGTACGCTCCACTTACCAAATGCCATACATCACGACTGTGCACCCGAAATGTATGCATGGTGCCGGGCAAAAAATTATTACCAACTGTGGGCTTCCTATTTGTGAACTGGTACAAGCCTGGACAGTGGAAATTGTGGGCTCGCTCAACTTGCCCAGATGAAATTCCTGTCTTAAGGACGACAATGACCGTTGTGTCCCATTGGCGTAGAATAAAGCGCGACTACCTCTATCGCTTTAATCGACCCCGAATCGATCTAGTTGTTTGGACCCTTTTATCTCATACTATTCCGTGAGGAATCGACAAAATAAAAGCAATTCATGATAGCAATTATCGAAAGGTAGTCGCCAGCTGGCGCCAGAAGTTCAGGCAGCAATGGAGGAAGTGTTCCAGCCAGGGTACAAACGAAGAAAGCCTCTTAAAATATCATACTAACGCGGCAGCTTGGACATGTGGGTGTGAGACATATCTTCTCAGCCAATTGCTTCTCTGTAAGCATATCATCAGTTGCTACCAGGATCATGATGATCCAAATAATTTCTTCAAAACCGATGCTCGAAAACGGACAAGTCCGTTCTGGGTTTAACCACAGCTTATCCTGCGCCCAAAATTTTAGCCAACGAATATTTCTGTGAAAGATAATTCTGAAGAATCAAATTTTCAGCTTCTATCAGATTTTGAATTTGATGAAGAATCTGAAGAGTCTTTCAACGAGGACGTATTAACCGAAATGGAGGAAGAGTCAGTGGTGACATTTGATGCCCCGGGATTTTTATCAAAGATGAATCCCATAATAGAGACTTTCACCGAGCAACATAAAATTGGCAACAGCAAGTTTACAGAAAGGCTGGTAAAGCAAAATGCTAGTGACTCCACGCTTTTGGATGAAATTGAGGAGCGCAAGAGGAGACATACCAGAGCGCCAACTTGGGGCTATTATAAAAACCCTAACACAATGTTTTATCAACTTTTGTAATGTAAAATCAATTAAAGATTAGAAAATTATATCAGTGCCAATATAAATTCATTTTGGAAATAATGAAATTCGATATTGTACATGCGTTTTGTCATTTTGTGGGAGGTAGCCCGTATCTTTAAGTAAATTATGATATGTACGCTTATTTAGTTATCTGAGATCTCGTAAATTTATGCATTCAAAAGTCTAATTTTTTTTCTTTTTTTTTACTATCTCTTTATGCAAATTATTTATGCTTGCGTTTAAGCAAGGTCGATCGTAGTTGCTTTTTTATCCCAATCATAAAAGTCATGTGATCATGAAAAATGGATACCCGTTAAGGGGACTTGTTTTGCAGCGCTAAAGCAGAAGGTGGGTGATACCGACAGCCCCCTGAAGTGATAACTGTAGCCCCCTGTTCACGTAAATATAGATTCTGCCGAAGAATTTATTTTCTGCGCTATTTTAAATAATTGGCCAATCACCATAAAATACGACTTTTATAATAATAATATATCCATGAGATATTTTAAGATCTAGCAGGCCACTGGTAAAGATTTATTTACAGTCACCCTCCACAGAACAATGTGCACATTTGAGAGGAGTTATCACACAGGATTTAAAGTACTCGACGAAAATGAAGCAATTAATTAATCTAAATAATTCTTTTTCGATGGCTTGAAAGAGAAGACGTTTATATTTTTTAAAAAATGAAAAATCCTTATTAATTAGGACTTTGGACCCTATTACTGGTAGAAATTTATTACAATAATTACAAATAGAATTCCTCTTCCCAGACTGATTTGGGCAAGTTTGTTTCGAAAGATAAAAGTTAAAACCTCTCTCTATTTATACCAATGAACAGAGTTACTGTTTTATTTTAGATTTTGTCTTTCATGAACTTTTTTTTTGATGAAGACCACAGGCTTGGTAACGATCACATAGAGCATTCTCAAATTCTCTCCAGTTGTCTCTTAAGTTGAAGAGACTTAAAAAGAGGCTACGAGCCCATTCTCCAGGTACGTTGGAGCTTTCATTATTTTGAGCTCCCTCTAAGTGAGCAACTGCCAACATAACTTTTTGTCTATTTGTTGCATGTGAAAGTGGCTGTAAACTCTACAAGACTATGAAAATCCCAGCTCAAGCAGACTGTCATCTATAAGGGAACAAGATCTATCAGAAAATCCTGAAAAAACTTATCAAAGTATCGACCCTCTCTCAATTCGACATAATGAAATTTCAAGCCAAATAGACGAATCTAACATATTACCAAACCACGAAAAAAGATTAAGAAAGGCACCAAGAAAAGATATTTATGCCCTAGCAGGAAATTATGAAACATTTTACTTAGCAATGGCAAAAACTGTACACAATCCTGAAATGTTGGGTCGGATAATACCATTTGTCTCGCCAATGAATCCTCCTCCTAATACCTGTAAATAGATGATTCGACATTCCGATTCAGAAATTTTACGAAAGCTGCAAAGGTTGAGCGGAACACGTTAGTCGAAAAAGATACAATCTAATTAATAACAGTAGGTGAAGCATCTCAACTTGAAAAACAACATCAAATATGATCTCTTCCACTAAAATGGGTGTTTACCTACAAACAAGATAAAGATGGTAGGTTATTAAAACAAAAGGCCCGAATATGCGTCAGATGCGATCTATATAGAAGTACACGCGATACTTTTGCTGCTACTCTGGCAGTAAATACCTTCCGAGCCCTAATATTTTTATTAGCTGCATTCGATATGGAAATCATAGCATTTGATGCAGTAAATGCATTTCTTAATAGTAAGCCAGATGAAGTAGTCATATGCGAGCTTCTGATAGGATATGATATTGAAAGCAAGAAAATAAATCTACAACGAGCCCTATATGGTTTACCAAGATCATCACTTCTCTGGTCGCAGACAGTTCAAAATGGATTCAAAAAATTTCGATTCCATAAAGTACCAGGCGCCATTTGTCTAATTTTCGGTGGAATCATCTACTGCTTTTATTTTGTCGATGACTTTCTAGCAATAGCTTTGCCACAACATAAATCAAAACTTGAAAATTTTAAATTAAATCTAATGAATGTATTTCAATTAAATGATTGCGATCCAGATCGTTTCCTTGGAATATACATATTAAGAAACCGTTTAGAAAGAAAGTTTTGGATCCTCCAAGATGTTTTCTTACTAACATGGCCGTGAAATATCATCTAGATCTCCAAACCAAAATCACAACACCATTCCCTGTTACGTATGGCAAATTACCTAACCTAAAAGAGGTACTGAGCGATAATTACTTTGCACCTCCACAACTAATTCATAAGTATCTATCAAAAGTTGGATCTATTGGTCAGTCTGCAGTATTTACGGGTCCAAACGGAGCAAACTCGTACTTGATACTAGCTGGACATCTTACTAACCCTACTCAAGTTGACCTGGAATGCGCAGGCCTTTATATCCAATACCTGTACAGCACATGATTCCTGACTATCCTATATCAAGGTAACAACGGTAGCGTTGAGGCTTTTAATGGAGCCAGCGATGCTGCTTTTGCAGACGATTCTAAACTTGTAGATCCTCAGAAGCTTTCTTGTTCCATTTATTCGGTGGACCAATACCTGGGTGGCTAAGAAGCAACCCAGAGTCGCAAAATGTACTGTGGAATCAGAATTAGCCGCACTATATAGGATAAGAAATATTACTTCAATTCAAGTGATTTTAACACTTGAAAATTACAGTTGTTTTTTTGCATTCCGTTTATAGCCAAAGAATAAATACCTGAGCCTCTCCTTTCCAAATAGAACCACTCCTACATTTACAGGTTGGATGGCTTAATGACAAGTCATTCAGATTGGTCTTCCAAATAGAGTCTAAGTAGTATAAACACCTGCCTCAATCGAGATAGAAATGACCGCTAGCTCAAATTCAACAGACCTAACAGGTCTTCGGAATTACATACCTACTTTCTTAGAACTCTTTTAAGTTGATTAAACATACATGGAGAGACTAAGGTTTGTCTCGCTTTCTTTTAACCGGGTATTTACAGTAGAGAATGGACATGCAGACATCTACGCTCAGTTAGTGATACCAGCGAATGATGTCCTGTGGGAGTATTAAATGAATTGTTAATTTGTATGAAGCCCTATACATGGCATATCCTATGCGGATCGATCCAATTGTGATTACAAACAAACAAACTCCTACTTTCCATACTGGCAGCAATTTGAGCAATGGAATCAACGCATGCTTGATAATCGTTCTTAGATAGGTCTACCGTATCCAGTTTAACCTTCTTCTCGCTCAAGAATTGGCGTAACTGGCTCTATTTGTATGACTCAGGCCTGTCGCAAACCTCCATAAACTTCAACTCCCAGCCCAGCAAAATTCTCGGAACATTAAGGGTCTCCCTGTCTTGTTGATCGGAGCTCGATCTCCGCTTTTTCAGCACTGACTGACTCTATCAAAAATCTCTTGTCACATTCTTCAAGGAGCTTCACATGATTCCTAGTGTTTATATAACCAGTCTTGATCCAGTCTGTTTAGATTACCTGGCGCTGGGGCTGCGATATACTTCTAAAAATTCCCATCTATACCGTTTCTTCAGTGACTAGCAATTGCATGCGAAAAAAAGCACTTTACAAAACACCCCTGGTCAAACTCAAATTAAGAATAGATCTTGCCATATTACAATCCCTTATCGTCCCTTCGACAAAGCACTGCCACGACTGTCTTAGAAAATTTAGAGTAAAGTGCCTCACTTATTTAATCTAACAAAATTCGATGAAGAAAGGTTGTTAGTTCGAGAGCCCATCCCGGAGGTGGGGGATGGTTGCTAATGATAACCCAAGACTCTAAATTCTCCGTGGTTAGGTGTATCATTAAATTTTAATTTATTGATTTATGATTGCGAAGAAAAAATCTGTACATATGCAAATTACAGAAAGTTTCAAGTTACGGCATAGAAAAATTTTTAATTATAATGATATTTTATTCCATACATTTTTAGCTCATAAGATGAATCAAAGTCAACAATTTCTATTATTTTAGCATTTACAATTCAATGTATATAAGAATGAAAGGTAGTGTAGGGCTTCGATTTGATTCATGTAACTTATATCACTAATACAAATATATATATATATATATATATATTTATTTGCATTAATATGTAACGAAAATGTCAGCAAAAATATATATGAATACTCTGATAAATAAGCCGGTATGGATACATGAAATTCAGAGATACGAGGTCGCACCCAAAAAAAAAGAAAGTATTGAAATGCAAATTCCTGTTTCGAAGACCATAAAAATTTCATTTCATAAAATCTTGACTATATCGGGATAAAAACATAATTCCCCTACAACCGTTCTTTAAAACCATTATCATATATCTACTTATAGGGGAAAGGAGTTTCAAAAAATCTAGACGATTACGTTCAAAAGATTTTGATCGAATGCTAATAATATTTCAATCAAGGGTTGATGGAAGAAGAAGAGCTATTTTCTAGTTTGTTATATTTAAAAAAAAAAAAAGGGGGCCATTTTTAATGGGGAATTACCATATATATATATATATAACAAAAAAAGGGAGATTTCTATTTTGAAATATATATCGTATACATTGCAATTTTTGGATGTATCCGTTAAAAAATGGGTGTTTTTTTTTTTTTCCCCTCTTTCTCAAATGATCATAAATCGCTCTTTTCAAAGGGAAAAAAAAAAAAAAAAAAAAAAAAGAGCTTCTTCCAAGATTCACGTGATGCTTTAACCCGTTTCCAACGACTAAAAATCTATTCATAGAGGTTAATTTATTTCCCGCCTCAAAATCTAGAATCTAGACTATCAACACTTGTTAAAATTTATTCATTTATTTATTTATTTATTTATATTTTTTTTCCTAATGTAAAGAGATGGAAACGTGTGGACGTTATTTGGACTCTAGCGTCGGTTCATCGATATGGGGTAGTCAATTCCATCATCTTACAGCTAGTTACTACGAAATTAGTGCAGCCACTAACATGAGGTAATTAAAACTTTGACTCAAAAAGTGAAAAGCTTGCGGCATTCCCTTTGGAGATATGATCTATAGAGCAATTTCAAGTGGGATTAACCCACTGTATTCTAGCAGAGGAATCCAGATACGACATGAAAATTGCTATACTGTTATATAGGACTGAAGCCATTATATCTAGATGCCTTAGGCTTAACCTAAGGCGATACATTATTTATATAATTTTAACTACAGGAATCAATATGGTAATAAAGGGTAAGGCTAAAGAATCGTCAGGCTGTGAAGTATTGTCTAGTATATATTCTTGTGCAATTGCACCTCTAGATAGTTAGATAAATATTATTCGTTTTTACTTGACTTCAAGTTTAAATTAATCCCTACATCTCAGTTCAATTCTCTGACACATACCTATACTGCAGAACCCCCCCTAAACTTTCAAAGAATTAGTTACTGAGCAAACTAATCGATCTTACTAATTATTAATCTACTCAGTTCCTCTAACCGCGTTGTTAAGTGAGGGTCAAATACATACTTGCCTCATAGAAAAAAAGACGAAGACTTAATCAAAAATAGTCATGATCAAGCAACAACGCCACTCATTCATTTAGTAGTGGGCTTGTCTTAAAACGTGAATCTATTCGTCCTCTTCTTTTTAGTTTTTCCTCATAGAACTTGTTCGTATAGCATTTTTTGATGTCCATTTTTTGATTATATTAAGCTAAAATTACCTTCCCCTATATTTATTCTCCGTCTCAATTAATCTCTAAGCTTATGAGGCCTCTCGAATCTTATCATATTTCCGAGTGATAGTTCTAGACTAAAAATTCTATTTTTTTTAATTGAAATTAAGGGAGAGCCTCAAAATGTTTGATTGCTTTTAGTTGAGCCGGTCGTCAAAAAGACTTTTATACTTTTAATTTAACACGTGAAAAAATGTACTTGATTTTAACATGTAAAACAAGTCTGTGGATAAGATAATGGGATATTTAATTAGGAGTGTTGATAAGTCGGACCGGGGGGTACGTTTTGTGAAGTTTTAAAGAGTGTCGAAGTAATGGACTTCGAAGTGAAGTTAACGAACTAATACCCCTCCTAAGTCTCAATGGAGAGATGACGGGTTAATGAAGATTTTGAGATACTCTTGCTTTTTTGAATATTTTTTTAAATTAATTATAGTTTAGTTAAATTAAATTCTATTATCAGCTTTATTGCCGCTCGCTTTACACAATTTTCTTGTCTTTTTACAGATTCTTTTTACGGATTTTTTTTTCGCATTTTGTTATTAATTTTCATCATCTGAGTCGTCGATATCAGGGATAAGGGCACAATATCTTCGGTTTGCTAAATCTTCTTCTAGTCCTCCAATATTTTCCGAGTCTCCATACCCATTTCCTCCGAATAAACTTAACGCTACTGGCAAGAATATCAAGGCGTGTGTTCCAGCGAAAATAACAAGGGCCAACCATATTCTGAAGTAGTAAATATCGAATATTTTAGATCTAGTAAAGGCTAATACAGTAACACCCAAAAGTTTGGTGACTGTGATGCCCGAGAAAACCGAGCCACCTACCCCCACAAGAGCAGACCAAGCACGAGCATCCCGACCCCGGAACTTATTTTGTGCTTGCTCTATTATCGAACGAGAAGGAAACATAAAAGCTCGTGCTATATGTGCACAGAATTCCACACCTATTCCCACACAAATTATTAAATTAACAAGGCTAATAGCGTTGAGGGAAATTTTGAATACAGCCATAGTTCCAACTATATCAACCACGATCATCACGACTGTGAATGTGACAATAAAAGCTGTTTGAAAAGATCCAAGTAGAGCCGAAGAGATAAGGAAAATTAGAGCGAATGCAGATCCAAGAAGTGTGGTTGATAATTTTACGATTGTTGAATATTGATCAAAAAATATGTAGAACACGCTATAGGGAAAGACTTGAATATTATTTTCTTTACTGATTAATTCAGCTATTCTGCGACTCGAGGCATATGCTTCAATAAAATCTTTTTGACTTCTTAGGGGAGTGTGACTTGTGCGAAATTGACTGGCTAAGATAGTTTTCTCCTCTGTATCAATGACAATAGATGATCCGTAGGCAGCCTTTCCTCCAAGTGGACAATACTCATCTGTTGGTGAAGCAATCCATTTACGCAAGTAATACAAAAATTCGTCACTTTCTGGCATACCAGATAAAGTTATATTCCATGGAGGTTGTCGATTTTTGAAACAAGATTCTCCAGACTCTACACAACATGACTCGAGATCAGGATCCAGCCAGCGAAAATAATCATCGATCCAACTTGCTGTGGCAGAAGCGATGTATGAAATATCTGAGCGCTTCCTTTCTTGCTCTAAGATGTTTGTAAGTGATTGTTGTTCACAAGTTGTGAAGCGAGAGCAAAGCTGTTGTTGGTGAAGCCTCTCTGTAACATTAAGCTTACGAGTAACAAAGTAAACAGGAGGTCCTGAATCAAAGTACTTATAGATATCGCTAAAATATGGTACAAGATATGAATCACTAGGGAGAGCATCTCTTTGATCAAGTCCCAAAGATACTTCGGGGATTAAGGAGATACCTGCGCTGAAGATGCCCAAGAAGCCGAATATAATAGCAAGTTTCACTCTTTTTTTTAAAATCGATGGAGTGTATATTTTGCGAATAAAATGTAAAAGTAGACCTTCATCTTGACAATCATTTGGACGTGAAGAAATATTTGATAAATCGTGACCATTCCTAAGTTGAATACCTGCACTTTTTATTCGAATACAAGGAAAACAATCTGCACGATGATCTTCGACTCGCCTTTGATTTAAGGCGAGGATGGACACAAACATTGTGATTTGCAAGATTGCATTAATGAAAACAGCTCCAGCAGCATAAATTGCAAAATTTTTGACAGCTGGCATACCCACAAACGCCCCCAAAGAAAAGATTACTGTTTCTGTGATAGCTGAGAAAAGGATGGAAGGCCCAATTCGGCAAAGTGCTCGCGAAATTCGGTCTTCAACCTGAGCATCGGCATGACTAATGTTGACGCGCTCAAATTCATGTACAATTAAAAAAATGTTATCGACACCTACTGCTAGAACTATAAATGGAATTACTTCAGCAATTATCAAAGTAACCTTTACACCTGCTAATGAAAAAAGTCCAACTGAAGCAGATATTGACATGAGAACAATTAAGATACCGACTATACCTATCGTAAACTTCATTTCGACTAGTGAACTTGCTGGATTTGTTATCAATGATTTTAGTGATAAGGTTGGCGATCCTAAAGCCAAAGATGCATATATGAACATCACAATATAACTAAGTATTATAATTCTAGCATCGGTATTGGTTGATTTATTTAGCTCCTGTTCGAGGCTTATTTCAGTAGAGAAAGAGAGACGTAGCCCACGAGACGAAGCCTCATTCTGCAATTCAAGGAGTAATGAACGTAAAGAACCTTCCCAGTCCATTGATTTCTCGGTTTCTAATGATTCTTGGGGGTAGTTATTAACAACCCAAGTAGTAATGATAGCAGGAGTATACACAGGATCATTGTTTTGAGATTGATTCCTTCCAAGTATAAGCTTTGGATCAATAGGCTGGCCAAATTCTGGTAAGCAAGAGACTGGAGAGGCAACACATTCACGAAGTCTTTCTTCCCAATTTAATGGATTCCAAGCCTTCATATTGTTTTCAAAATAGGCTGATATAGATTGAACAACACATCCTTTTCCCGTAGGCTTGAAACAGACATCATCAAGACTGGCACCAAACTTCTTTCCTTTTAATTCGCCTATTCGTCTCTCTGCATCAATCCACCATTTAAGGGTATCATAACTCAGAACAGGTCCATGGATGTCGGAGGCGCTGTTGTTCACCAAAAAAACTTGCTCTGTTCTATAAAATGGACCAAAACTTTTGTCAAAGAAAGCCTTTTCTTCGGCTGCCAGAGAAGTTGGGCTGACCCATAGTCTTGCCGGATCTTGCTCGACATCAAATTTTATCCATCCTATGCTTAATATACCAATAACAATGACGCTGATGAGAGTAGTAATTCCTGGAAACTTGGCCGCAGTATAGCCCAAGCGACTGAAGGCCCCATCACATATAGTGTTGAGCCAGTAATTCTTCGGCATATAATTGTAAATATATCTGTCATGCATTTCATACGCATCATCTTCGTCGTCGCTGGATATTGTATCTTGAAGAAGCCGTAAGCGTTCGGCCCTTCTTTGAGCAAGAACCTTCCATGCTCTATAACCGAATACTGTAATGACAAGAATAGATATCAAAATACAGTAGAGAATTATAGCACTAAAAGACAAACATGGCAACCGACCAACATGGCATGATTTCTTGTGGGGAATCTCAGTTAATGCAGGACAAGTAGAAGGACAGTCTACACATGCGCATCTGAAGTTTCCATCTTCGTCATTGCAATTCTTCGGGATCATAGGAAGAGGCTTCATATTCTTTTCAAAATATTTATTGGGTTCAGGAAAGTTGATTTGAAATGGAGAGCCAAATGTTGGATTCTTTTTGCCAAGAAACTTCAAGAGCTCAGTATAATTACTTGCTCCTCCCCCTATAAAGTTCATTGCATTTGTATTTGTAGGCCCAAACTTAACATTTTTACAACTATCGTAAAGTCCAGATCCATACTCCTTTGTAATAAGCTGATCAAGTTGTGTTACTCTATACTTAGAGCCATAACTTTCGGCATGGGTAACATTAAGGAACAATGATTGGTCGGGAGAGCAGGTGAACGTGCAAAAGAGATTATAGAAGTTCTCTTTACATGCCGGACAAGTGGAAATAAAGCTTTTAGCTTTATCAAGATTTTGCGACAGCGCTTGAATCTAGGAGCAGTCAAATTTAGGTCTGAAATTAAGCTACATTTGTTTTTACCTGATCCTCCTCGCAACACACAGAACCAGTGTTCCATTTTGGACCACAAAGTTCAACCAATTTCGAGCGAAAATTTGATGATGGTGTCTTTGCTAAGTCATTATCGACGCAAGGTGATGGTGGAGAGAAGAAACCCCCTCCGCCGCAGTTCCCGCGGATCGTACATCTGCCGGCTTCAGGTCTTTCTGTAAATTGTTTTCCGGATGCGACACTAGCTAGTGCCGCAATTGCAGCGAAGGACCAGAAGCTTTTCATAGAATGTAGGAAAAAAATCGATTATCAGCACTATGATTTGGTCACGAAGGAAATGAATATCTTTCGCCTTCACTTGTTTCGATACAAGTAATGTAAACCGACGTAAAGCACAACTTCATGTGTAGTATTTATTAAGGACCCCTTGCCATACCAATGACTCTGTCAACGTCATTGGCACAGGGCTATAATAAATGAAGAGAAATGTTAAAGAGGATTGCTCGGGGAGAAGGGATACCCATGTTAATTTAAATACAGGGATATTCCTGCTAGGCAGTCAGGCCAACACGTCGGTCGTGATTTATCACGTACCAAACATTCTTATTTACAACAAAGGTATTAGATACTAGCGAATACGCTTCTTGCTTGAAATTAAATACCCACGAAAACATACATATGCACTATAAGAATCGTCCCCACTTAGTGCACGACACTAGTTAATGAACACCTTCGTGACAATCGAGTACCCTTTTAAACACGCAATATATCAATCAATATGGACTCTATGAGTGCTGCGCTTACTGAACAACGCGCATCTAATGCCCTGAATATATTCGCTGTCGCCAAAAAGTACTCGATTTGTTGAACCAGCCTGAGTCGGCGGCTCAATGGCAAAACGGACTCTATTGCACAAAGGAGCCAACTGAATCGAGCACTCAACCACCAACAATAGATTCAGCTTATTTAAGTTTATTTGAAAACAGAGAGAAGCTTGGTTGTCCCTCTCCCCAGATATGATGACGAATATAGCGCCCGATGGGGCTGGTTATGCGCTAGGAATGAACTAGTTTTCACGTTTTGTTGAAAGGCATAGAGACATCTTAGATACTCGATATCTCCACACTCTAGATCTTGGGCGCCATAAAGCTGATAATTCGAAAAGCTATCAGCAGTATTTCGACGCTGTAGGTACTAAGATTAAAGAATATGGCAATACCGCTAATTACATAGACAATATGGGCGAAATGGGCTTCATGATAGGCAAGTGCTAGAAGACGCGTGGAATATTTACAAAGCAGAATTCCGAGGATAAAAATCTCGTTAGAGTTGGCCAGGATGGTAATAGAGTGTGGGTGACTGTTATGGCTACGATCTATGCGGATGGGAACCCACTATCGCCGGCGCGAATATATAAAACAATTTCGGGAAATATCCAAGATCATTGGTTTATGGATTTTGATCCCTGTCGCCACAGCTGTTATTTCTCGAGTACAGTTAATGGCTGGACGTCAGATGAGCATGGTCTAGCATTGTTTGACGCAGTATTCAATAAGGAGACTGAAACCAAGGCCAGAAGATCCTGGCGACTGCTTATTATGGACGGTCATAGCTCACATCTCCATACCAGGTTCATTGAGAGATGCTAGCAGCTTAAGATCATGTTAGCTATCTGCCCTCCACACTCTACGCATAGGTTACAGCCTCTGAATATCAGCTGTTTCAGTCCACTATCTAACTACTATAGCCAAGGCCTAAGTCGATTATCATCGAAGACTATAGGGGATTCCCCGATTAAGATGTCCGATTTCTTTCCCATCTTCTGGCAGGCTTACGAGAGAGCCTTTATTAAGAAGACTATAGACTCTGCTTAGTTAAAAAGTAGGATCTGGCAATTCAATCCATTCATAGTGCTGGATAGACTCCCTAAGCAGAAATCGACTCCTGAGGTGCCTACTACTGCCCAGCATCGAGGCAGCTCTAGTCCAGGAGTATAATTCGGTACTCCTACGCGAGCTAAACGAGCTAAGGCGCGAGTCTACCGAGCATTAACAAAAGCCGACGATAGGACCTCAAAGGTGATCAGGGGTCTCTACAACGAGCTTTCCGAGTCTTCTACAGAGCTTATGATCACGAAATTGGATAACCAGAATCTGAAAGAGTCACTGAATAGAGAGAAGCGTCAGAGGAATAGAAAGAAAAAAGTGCTAGAGTAACTGAGGTCTGAGGGGCAAACTGGCTCCCTGTTCATGAGCCCTACATATGTTCAATGGATGTAGGACATATTAGCAGAGCGGGAGCAAGAACAACAGGAGCTGGTTGATGCCAGAGCGGCTAGAAAGGAAGCTCTTGCTCAGAAGAAGGCTGTGAAAGAGCACGAGCTTGCACAGAGACGTGTAACCCGTGCAGTCGCATCGCGAGCTCGCGAGCTCATAAGGCCGCAGCTACTAAAAAGAAAGCTGCTTCTGAAGTTGTGTAACTCGCCAGATAGATCAATAGAGAGCTCGAAATGGCTGTTAGAGCAGCTTAGAAGGCTTCTAGAATAAAACCCAAGCCTAAGATTATTACTCCTAAGCCAAAACCAAAGTCAATGAAGGCTGCAGCACCTGAGCCTGTTAATGATATGAAATCGCGATCAGGGCGCGCCATCAAACAATCTACATTTTTGCGAGGGAAAAATTAGTATTTTCAGATAGCTAGTCATGAGATGCTTACTGCTTAATAACAGCAGGGCATTATCTTGTATTGTTGTTTTAATATAGGGTGTTTAAGAGGGGTTCTCGATTATCATGAAGGTGTGCATTAAGTGGGGACGGCTCTTATACAACGTTATGAATACTATGAATTTAGTCTTAGTTGCTGATCCAATTCTGTCTCAAAGTCGCGTCTACCAAGCTTTTGATAATTTTCTCTAAGCTTAAATAACACAAAATATCATTTAAGTTCGTTCGAATTTTTTACTTTTCTAGTTGTTGCCATTCGTCATTCATTACCAAACACTGACCCAGAATATTTACATATTCTTACCTTTTTTTTTATTTGCATTTTTTTTCTACAGATTGACGCGCAATTGGGTATATAAAAGTTACTATAATAATTTGAGATTCATCTAATCCATCACAATTAGACAATTAGACAATTTTAAGATGTCAAAATATCATGTTACGGGTCAGGGTTGCTAACAGATTGCCCCTCCAACATAAACTAGCGATCTACAAGTTTGATCTCGCCTATTCTAAGGGGTAACAAAGCATCAAACTCCTCCACCTCTATGTATATATAAATCTCCTCTCAGACATTCTCAGATGCTCTTCTCCACAGAGAATTAATATAGTTTTTGTATGCCCAGTTTGAGTTCATGTTTCACCGAGTCTTTTCATCACATATCAAAATGAATTTTCTTGCACATCACAGTTTAATCAATATCGAGGAATAGAAAATTCATCTTTCTGGCAAATGATTGAAACTAAAAATGAGAAGTCTTTCTTAGCTTGATTTGAGCCGGACAGTAAACAACTTGGGTGGTTTGGCCATGATACTTATAATGGAAAGCGAGAGTCAAAAGTGATATCGAACGGATATCATGCGCATTTATTTTTGTAATTGAAATTAATTTACTCTGAAGAATTAGTATCGCATTTTAAAGCGACTATTCCTGTAGTGACTTCTCAAAAATTTACCTTGAGAAGCAATAAGATACTACTAAGAACTATCATTACGAACCGGGTTGACCGTTGTACTATTTCAGAATGATCAGCAATATAGAAATTCCGGTCCACGATAGGACCATGCATACAGATTTTGAAAAATGATACATGAGGAGTACAAAATACTTCCTAAGCCCAGTGATATTTTGGTGTTTTGAGCGAAGAAAGAGCTCTCGAGCATTTTGGGAGGTTTTTTTTTCTTGAAAACCCAAAAATCCATTCAATTTAGGCTCGAGTATCAAATTTTCTACCCAATTCAGGTTTATTTAGAGTCCAATAAGCTTTGCAATCATATTGCGGAAGGCAGATAAGATAAACGATATCACGATAGTCTATTTTAAGTGCTCTATGAAAATGAAGGACCGGTACATTTTTTGTAGAAAGATTATAGAAATTGTTTGTGATGAAAAGAGATTGACTGATAGCCCAAAACCAATAGATTACGGGCATACTCGAGTCTGTGAGGAGACAACGTACTAGCATGATTACAACCTAATTCGCATCTTCTGCTAGGTCGTTTTGTTCTGGTGTGTATGAGGCTGATATATCTTGGCGAATTCTCATTTGTCGAGAAATGTCTTGCCATCTTGAATTTTTTATTTTTATTTTTTATTTTTTTTGGATTTCAGTACCACCATCAGAGGAATAAGTACAAAGTTGTTTTCCGTGCTGATTTTTCATTGAATTTACCCATTCAATAAGTTGATCAGTTTGTGAATTTTTTGGTTGTTGAGGAAAACCACCACCATATTTGCGTCAAAGCATCGGCGATAATAACTGCATAGCCAAGGCTAAATATGATCGGCTCTAAGGGCTCAACCATATCAATGAAAGCTTCGTCTAATGGCTCAAAAAGAATTGGCTGTTTTTCACATGATACAGTTCGTTGTGTCTTTCTAACATGACATGCTTCACAGTGCGAACGCTCGCTAGTATCTAGTCAATCTAGATCCCTTTCAAAATGCTTTGTTTTTGACAGAATTAATGGACTAACATGACCAAGACGTTGATACCATATATCACTGTTAGTACACTTTTCGAGCTTTGCTACAGCACGTTTTATGATAGCTGGGGGTACTGGCCTTAGATATGAATCACCTAATTTGGTTTTATGAAGAACTGGGAGAACGATTGAAATTTCTGGGTCCATTTAACTCTACTAGGGCTTCGAACTAAAATGCTGTACAGTCAAGAGCAAATAGCAGAAGTCATGCACAATGATTTCAACGAGACCTTACCTTTCCACTCGTCGTGCCTCCAATAGGGTGAGGGACGGCAATACGCGAATGAAAGTAATGGGAAGGTTAATCCATTTTCTAGTAAAAATAAATTGTCACTGCCCCCATCGAAAATGAGCCTTCTTTCGAGCAATGGTTATTTGTTAGTAAATTGAGACTGAAATATGTGGGAAAATGCCCTTGTTTTTATTGAAAATTCTAGTCCTGACCCAAAAATAACCTTCCTATTCTTCATTTGTAATGAATATTCTTATATGTTATCTAAATTAATCCGACTGCCGACTACTGAACCACCCACCTTTTCCCCATTTTCCAGGACTGTAAAGACAAGAGTCACGAGCTGACGTCTCAACGATACCCCGTAATAGAGTATTTAGTCTATCGAAATCAATCGGTTTCATAATCCACCCTAGAAAGTTAGCCACATTTCTTGGAAAAAAGATAGGCCCAAGTACCGTCAAATCCTGTATCGATGTAAGTCTGCCGCTTGGCTTCACTGAGCGAAGCAGAAACTGCAAAAATTGGAACACGACCATTGGATAAAGCATGTTTGGATAAAATATTTTTGGGTTGAGTCTTCTCAAAAGACCTAATCATTTTGGTGGCTTTTATACCATCTACAATTGGCATCTAATCTGTTAGCTATATATTTTTCTATTGTATTAAATTAGAGCTTACCTGTAAATCCATTAAAATCACGTCGAACAATGCTCTCTTTTCAGCATAAATATCGGCGCACTCGCCTCCGTTGACAGTCTGGTAAACTTTATGTCCAGATTTCCCTAATCGCTTATGAATAATCTTACAATTTACAAAGTCATCTTCAGCTAGTAAAACTTGCAGATTTTCCGAACCTTCAATTCGTGTTACATCTTTTGTCATTGTAGCTCCTACTTTTTTAAGTGAAATATTTGAAGCATTATTCGAGTGATTATCAGTTAAACATGAAAGAGTTGTTTTATTGATATCTGGGCTTTGAATCAAAGTTAAATTCAGAGGCCAATTATTTTTATTGTTTAAAACGTCATAATCATGTTCATCCGAACCTCTTTTTATCTTTTGATTACTTCTTGGTTTCATCGGCTCTAGCTCACTTTTCTCTAATGCATTGGAATTCTTTGATGAATNTTCATTGAGGCGCTAAGTGAGTCAGGCCTCTCCTCCATGTCCAAATTCCGGGTATTATCAGGATCAGGCAAATTAAATTTTAGCTCTATAATAAAGCGAGTTCCCTTTCCCTTTTCTGATTTTATTCGTAGCTTTCCATTCATAATTCGTATTATTCTCAGAACTGTGGCTAAGCCAAGCCCTAATTTCTGGTTTTCTGATTTCGAGGAGTGAAAACTTCCAAAAAATTCACGGTTCTCATTCGCTAAATTTGAATCAATTATAACATTNTTTCTCTAATGCATTGGAATTCTTTGATGAATATTTCACTTCACTATTTTTTTCAGGATCACAGTGATCGCTTGCTTGACAGTTGCCGCTCTGATTTCTATCTGTATTTTCACTGTTCGACATTGAAATATTATTTTCAGCTACTTGAGAACCAATATACTCATGAGGCAAAATCTTCTTCATTATTGAAGGCTTTCTCATTGAGGTGCTAAGTGAGTCAGGCCTCTCCTCCCTGTCCAAATTCCGGGTATTATCAGGATCTGGCAAATTAAATTTTAGCTCTATAATAAAGCGAGTTCCCTTTCCCTTTTCTGATTTTATTCGTAGCTTTCCATTCATAATTCGTATTATTCTCAGAACTGTGGCTAAGCCAAGCCCTAATTTCTGGTTTTCTGATTTCGAGGAGTGAAAACTTCCAAAAAATTCACGGTTCTCATTCGCTAAATTTGAATCAATTATAACATTATCAAGATCTTTAAACATTTCTTCAATCTCTTGATTAGACATTCCACATCCAGAATCTTCGATCTTGATCTCAACTCTAGCTTCACTGGTTTTTATACTCTGAAGTAAAATTTGTATTTGGACAAAGCCTTGAGAAGTGAATTTTATTGCGTTGGCTATCAAGTTTGTGAGAACTTTTTTGAGCCGTGGTCGATCTCCAAGAACTAATCAAGGGACATCAGTGTTTAATTTCGCCTGATAATTCAAGTTCTTGCGCTTGGCGTCTCCTCGAAACGAGGACATCGCCTCTTCAACTGTCAGATGGAGATCAAAAATATCATCTCTGACCAGTTCATGTCCTTGCTCAGTCTTTGTAAGATCCAGGAGATCATTCACAACGTAAATCAGCGATTTTGAAGCATAGCATGATTGGCCAAGGTTATTCCTAATCTCTTGATCTAGCGGGGCTTCCATCGCAATCTCTAGATAATTAATAATAGCATTAAGAGGTGTTCGTAATTCGTGGGCTGAGTTAGCTAGCAGTAGTTTTGTCAACTGATCTTTTGGTAAAATTTCCTCATTCTGACGCCAGACTTCAATAAACTTTCCATACATCGAGCAAAGAGTAACAGCAGCTTCAATCTCTTCTTCTGCCCATTCTCGGGATTTTCCAGCAACTCTCTCTGTCCAAACTTTAAAACTTTTTCTAGGTGCTAAGTAACCATCTTTGGAATCTTGTAACAATTTATCATAGGGGTTCCCTGCCCACTTAACATCAAGTACTTGTTCCTTACGGAAAAGTAAAATAAAGTCGTTACCACTAGCCGATAGAGGAACTACCAAAAGCCCTGTTATAACATTAAATCCAGACGGACTTTCAAGGTCAGGAAAGTCAGCTTTGATGTCTTGTGACGATAAAATCGAAGTTACTTTACGAATTTCAAAATATTTTTGCACATCAAGAGCTTCCCGGGAATTTTTTGAGCTACCCATAATTTTATTTACACCTTGAATCGATAGTAAACCAAAATCTGCATTAAATATTTGTAACAGGTCATCAGGGGAGGTAATTAAAAGCTCAGATAGGTTTTTTTTGGAAGGGTTAGTACTGAACACCTTACGAGTATGTAGACGATAGACACAAAACAGTCGCTCTACATTTCTTGAGGCAGCGTTACCTATAATACGAAACATCTGCCGCATAGAAAATGACACCCGTGTGCCTTTAGATCCATAAGCGTGACATGCAATAACCCCCCATAGACGATTAAGTGAGTTAATTGACATACTCATACTAGAGCGAACAGCCATATTATTGAGGTACTTAATATGAATGGGAGAAATAGCTCGCAAGTAACTATAAGATAGATCTAGAGGATTTTCGAGATCTACTCGTCTGCATTATGTCAGTCTCTTTATGTCTTTTTAGGGAATTAGTACTTACGAGCGATATATGAGACGTGCAGTTATACTTTCGCGATCGTAAAGTACAACAACTTTATTAGCCTGATAAAGTCGTCGAGCCTGTGGAGGAATATCACTAGCTGGAAAGTTTAGGCCCCTATATACTAAGAAATTTTCAGTTTGTAGCTGTATTCTTGGTAGGAAATATTAATTACAATCATGTGTAACACGAGGATCAACAACTTCAGAAACAACACGGCCATTATACGAAGCATCGAACTGATAGATCATGACTCGGTGAAATCCGGTTAACTCTTTAACAATACCGGCTAATACTTTACAGAACGAATCGGAATCTGGTGCTGCGGTCAGTTGCTCGAGAACCTGAGAGATAGTGTTGAACATGTCGATCGCTGAAGCTTCTCCTTCACGTTTTCGGGACATGTTATTTATTCTGAGTGGTTTATTTATAGGTATCGTACTTTCCGCAAAATCATTTTCATTGGGGTTACTGTTCAGCGTATCTTCTGGTAATTCCGAAAGAGCATTATCTTCAGAGAAGAGAGGGTGTAGAGTGTCATTTTCTAGCTCAAACTCGCATATAATCAAGTCAGGCTGACTGGGATGTATATGCAAAGCACACCATAGTTTTCGATTATCATCCTTCATACTAGAAGGTAGCTTGATGCAAATAGTAAAAACTTCTGGCCCATAATCCGATGTATCGATATTGCGCGTTAATTTTATACGATCAATTAAAATGTCACTATATTCTTGTGTAAGAATATCAGTAAAGCAATCAAGCTGGAATAAATCTTGTGGAGTGTATCCAATAATTTCAGCCGAATTTTCAGATACTACTCGTATCTCCAGTTTTTTGATTTGTGTTTCTTTCAATGCAATTAGAAGCCCAAAGCTAATGGAAGTCAGCTATTCTGTATTTTACATAGTACTTACAGAACATTCTAAAAAATCAAGGATAGTGTCATAAAAAACCAATTAAATTATTCACCTCTGAATAGCTTCAGGCGCATGGATTCTTTAGATTATTAATTAGCTTACTTTAGCAAATAGAGTGAGCTGAATTCCAGCTGAACTTACGGCTCATCCTCACATAGTAATAATTTACCCCTTGTGATAACAGCATGGCCCTCTTCTGTTATAACATGTTGAAATCTGGACGCTATAAATCCTATGGCTTCATTATTATTCACGGTAGTATTAGTCTCTAAGTTTTCATATTGAATTCCAGGATCTTTGTAGTGGATGGTCGAGACTTTACTCTCAGTTCCATCTAGACATGGCCCAAAGCTAGCCTGACGGCCAATAAACTTCTCAGGAGAAATTTTTTCTAAACTCGTGTCTTCATGAGAGCCTAATGATTCTCGTGAGTAGTCAAGTTTTGGACGAGCAGAGAAACTGTTATCAATAAATAGCTTCGATCTTTCCATATCCCTAAGTGAACTGGGTGTGATTTCAAGCAATTCAGTATTTTTTACCAACGAATCGGTCTCATTTTGCATAGTTGAATTCTTCAATCTTGATTCTTTACAATTCTTCACGGCCAGCGGTAACATAGATGAAATAAGCTCTGTCGCAGTAGTATTATACAAAGAGAAAGGCTCTTACGAGAGATAGACAGTTCTGATAAAAATAATCCTTTTGACACTCAAATAAGTCTAGTATCTTGTTTTTTTCTGTCCCTGTTCTTTAATTGAATTTCCTAGCCTGGTTTTCTCATATCTCTATTTCTCTTGACTTAACTTCTCTACCTAATGTTAAGCCAAGGATCAGTTGATATATGAGGGAGATTAACTTTCGGAGGCTAATTGCAGATAATTTAAGCTTAGATGCGTATATAAAATAGACACTCGAAATATAAACCAGCAAAAAAATCGAACTTCAAGTCTAATTGAGAGTTGAATGTGTAAATAGAATAAATTTTTAAAGGTTCTAATCGGAAGCTGAAAGAAAAGGCCTAGTAACATTCTAGCTTCTTATCATCTCAGTGTAAATGGCTTACATGATATCGAAGCCTGATACCACATCAAATTACACAGAGAGTAGTTTAGAAAAGGGAAAAGCCCGTTGAAAGATAAGTGATATGAGCATGCTTCTAGAAAGTTTGGATTCATCAAAGTCAACGTGAGTCATACTTGGAAGCAAGATAGATGTGCTATTCCTCAGTGATAAGAATATTTCTGCTTATCTTTTTACAAGTCTAAAAACTTCAATATCTGACAATTTCTCCAGTGTTTACACCAGTATAGTGGTGAATTCTGACACAGCTGACCAACCGCTATAGGAAAGGATCAAAACCACTCAAAATGAAAGCACAGCACTTTGCTTATGTAGCTGAAAGTGGTCAGTTCTCTATTTTACTATCCCCTCATAATGACTCTGCAACACCAACATTTTACCAAGAAGAGTTAGATCGACTAACATATGACTCCTTGTATCCTCTCTTGTATCTTTATCTGCCTTCGAAGATTTTTCATATTCATGACATCTGATAGATTTATGTCACCTCGTCACACTAATGATAGAAATTTTCTTCGTCGTATACAGATGAAAGGTGTAATGTAGCCTCGATATATATCTTAGTCATTTTGTTTTTCTTCGGGGTAAGCTATATGCCTAGCAAATCGATGTCATGTGCCATTGCGTGGCTGTACTCTTAATTGAGAATTAAACGCATTAAGTGATCTTTACGTTGCTAGTAAGCAAAACTAGACCAAGACAGATGCCTCTTGCTCCACCGAATCTATAACAGTCTCATCGCTCCCTCATTAAGACATTTCCGGTCAAATTGCACGTGTCTGGTTCGTACAATGTGTAAAGCCTTTCCAAACGGAGAGGAGTTTTTGATGTTGATTTGATTGTTCTTAAACTTACATAAATCCAAGTTAGTTGGTTTGTCAACGTTATCATGGATTAAATACTAGTCGGCGGGGGTTACAAACGTTCAATGGGAAGGGTAGTACCTAAAATGTAAGGCTTATCCATACAGACTGCTGATTTCCTCCTAATGTAGATAAATAAACGAGATAAGCGTGATTGAGCTTTCACTAAGAGGGATATCCCTGATAAATATTATTATCCTTGACACAATAAAAACTTGGGAAGTCGATTTGGATAGATCAATTTTCAATGCACATCCGCATTGCCACCTTAAGTACGCAACAAACATCATTTTCATTCAGTACTCCTCTATCTTGTACGATCGTCAAAATCTCTCCTCGAAAGTTTACAAATTACATTTATCTACTGACATATGATATTATTCACAGGTCTCTCACAAAATATTAACCATTATTCAGAAAGCTAATTTATTATGATTGTTATGATTGTTATGAACTGTGATATAAGTTATGCACAGCAAGCAAGAATTTGGAATATAAAGATTTGATAAAGCTTGTGATCTATGTTACAGGACATGGAGTATTTATCTATACTCTAGTATTCGAGTTCCTGACATCAAATCCTATTAACTTCACTCCTAACTCCAGTTTGACCCAACTAATAATCTCCGAATGTTAATCGAATATAATTAGAAATGAGTTTTAGTTCAACCGCGAAGTCCCGACGGATAACCCGATATGATAACATATATATTCCAACGACGGGTTATAAAATGTTATCCTATGTACATATAACATCGGACAATGGGGTGTATCTGATCTCTTAACAATGATTACAACGAGTAATTCGCTGTCATCAATCCCTCGCTTGTAAAGACATCTCACTCACAATCAACGTCTTCAAATTCACACATTAAAATTTGTGGTCGCTTGAGATCGCAAAAGAATGTAATAGGTGTAACGTTGATCACCACTTGGCCGGCCACTTTTTCCCACTTTGCAATTCTAAACTTCAACATGCGTTTTCTCCCGCCACAACTATAATAATGACTAGCCTCGAGTCCCGACTTATTCTAGTGATCAATGAAAAGCAAGCGCACCCAAAACTAAGCATTCGATATATTGCAAAGCAGTTCGAGGTTCCATGAACGACCTTGCAAGACAGAATAGCTGGACGAACCCCTCAGACCGACCGTCACCACAGCCAAATGATTTTAAGCAAAAGCGAAGAAGATTCAATTACTCGATATATACTCGAGCTAGATTGAAGAAGGTTTTCGCCTCGGAGAGCTGAAGTGAAAGATATGGCGAATCTTCTGCTGGCTAAATGCGGCGCACGACGCGTTGGGAAGAACTGGACTGACCGCTTCATCAAGCGACGACCAGAGCTCTTTACGCGTTTTCCTCGCGCCTATGACTATAAAAGAGCTGCCCAAGAAGATACTGACGTGTTAAATGCGTGGTTCCGCTTATTCACTAACATGCGAACCAAGTCTGGTATTCAAGACTGCGAACTTTACAACTTTGATGAGACCAGCTTTATGATGGGAATAATTCAGCTTTTAATTAAAGATTGAGTGGCTACGCACCATGGAAGCTCTCTGACACCAGTTCTAACCTCTGACGACCAATTGGCAAAAGCTACAATAGCTATTAGCCACCAGCTCACCCTTCCAAACGGGGAAGTCAATGCTCTTCGAGAGGCTAACAAGTTCCTCTCAAAGCGCCGAAGGGCAAAACGGATCCGACTATAAGATTCAGGACCCCTTTTTGATGAAGAAGCCAGGCAGCTTTTGGCAGAAAAGGGTGTTTTTGAGCAAGAAGAACGCAATGAAAGTACAGGAGAGAGATTGGCGAAGCAGCGGAAAACTTGCGCGCGGCTTTGTAGCATCTGTCGTTATATCGGTCACAATGCAAGAACCTGCCCAGAGGCTGAAGATATATCTATATCTTCGGACCGCATTTTAGTTCAATGAATTTAGCTTACTTTTCGAGGAGTTGTAGGGATTAGAAGTTATATAGTTTGAAAAAGTGGCCGGCCAAGTGGTGATCTACGTTAGTCCAATCTCAGTAACTGTTAAAAGCTGTAAATTAGAAGATCTATCCGTGTCTGTAGCGCTTTTAACGTTTATTTCCCAAGCTTATCGAGAAACTGAAAATACAAGCCCAAACCATGCTCGCAGGGACAGTGATTGTTTCTAACCTCGATGGACTAGAAGTCAGTCTGCTCCAATTTAGAAGCGCCAGGTAAGGATTTATAGGGAAGTGGTCTGGGCGGCTGATATATTTGCCCCCCCATGGCCTGGTAATTATTTCTGTATTTCCTAAAAGCGTAAGCGGTCAAGTAGGCTCAGTATTCGATCCCCTGTTAAATTACACTGCAGTATTCATCGGAAATTTGTGCAAATTCAATATATATTAGCTGAATATTTTTTAGCAATAATTAAGGGCAAACCAGTACTAATTAAGGTCTCTAGTGGGTAGCAATGCTATTATTTTCAAATCGTTCCGGCCTATAACTATTTCATGTGTTGTTTACCAACACGAGTATAATTTAGTCCAACGTCTGGTCTGTACTTAAAGAGGGATCAATATGAGTTGATCACTTTCCTGTAGTTTTAGCACCTAATATTTTAGGCAGCGATTTATCCAAGGCCGGATTGAGAAACAATATTTTTACCAAGGCAGTATCCTAATTTGCAGGGTTGAAGCAGGGCCATGGGGGGCGCGCGCATAGGGTGCATGGGGTGGGCAAATATATCACCCGCCGTGGTCTGTTGATAATACAATTGATATGTAGTATACTAGAAATTTTCAGGGATAGTGGATTCCACCAATCTGAGTTTCGTACAGGGGTGGTTGAAGGTGCAGTACTATCCTGACTCCCAAAAATGTAATTCGCATAGACATAACGTCCCTTAACCTAGACATGAAAATTCGGGGGTTATATGACTATCATAGCCCCTACGCGTTAATTTTCACTTAGTAATCGGAAAATTTAAATTATATCCAAGCCGTGACGTGATCTCCGCGTTCAAATTGTAAATGTCTCTAAGAGATTGTAATGTATGTGTAAGATATAAAATAAGATATGGGAGGAAGTGGTAGTAGTAATATATAGGTAATTCTCAAAGGAAGAGGTAGTATATAGATGAATGGATGAATGGAATAAGGTACTATAAGATAATAACGGTCTTCTTCACAAAGGAAGAGAAATAAGTACTGCGATGTACTGTAAGAAGACGTAGCATGAAAAGAAAGTCTCTGGTCCACGCCTTGGTCTCAAGTATATAAATATAATTAAGAAAGTCTTTCCCTTAACTATCCTCTAGACTATCCTCATACTGGAATATGTTGTATTCCTCATTTCCCGTAAGAGAGACCGCCGTTTGAAGGAAGTAATGTCTATGGCACTGCGAGCAGCAATCCTTGCGAGACAGAATGGCGAAAGAATATTTGTGTTACTTGAAAATCAAGCAGCTGTTGGTGCACTGTAGACCGGAAAATCATCATCTTGTGTAAGGAAAATACAAATATTCCGCGATGGATGTTACGGGCTAGGCCTGATATGTAATTGACTGGGAGTTGGTCTCCCAGCCGTCACGTGATATTCGTTTTTATGTGAGATGAAGGACAAGGCAAGGTCAATCAAGAGTAAGACCAGATCACTCACGACAAGTGTCTCCCAAATTGGACAGACTTGTTCGAACATGCTGGATCACTCAGATAAGTGCATCCCAATTAGGAATACCAATCCAGACGGGAATCACCCACCGATTTCCTTAATTATATATAGTTGTATCGTTTCTTTCCTGTATAAAACCATAGATAAATATAGATTATTTCTTGGCATAGCTTTCGAGCTTGTCCGAATTCGCACTTGCCCTTTACAATGGATCTCGTAAAGTAAATGCTGAAGTTAGATGGGTTCCAGGCATGTGGAAATGAGGAGGGAGGCTGACGCTGCTGCTCGTGCTGCACTACAATTACTTCCTCCCCGCCAAGTACAATTAGAAAGGATTACACAAGCGTATTTGCGTCGTCTAACGTATCAACGCCGGCAAGAATTGTCAGACGAGTGGTGGTCTAAGGCTTGCCCTACCAGATACAGAGACCTTGATCTACAGATGCTTCGACGAAAACCACCGGAACTTGCTCTGCCACGAGGAATATTACATACAATTATAGCTGCTCGATCTGGACCCGGAGACTTTGCGGCGTATCACCGTCGATGCAAACACGAAGACGCAGATATGAAGTGCGCCTGCGGGCAAGAGAAAGCACAGACACATTTTGCTCGTTGCCGGGAAAACAGTGTTGCGGTACGTAAGCTAAGAAGATCACTCCAATTAGATCTATACACTAGCCAACTTCTGTGGCCAAACTGTTTTAAGAATATTTAGAATTTACTAGGGAAACAGGCTGCTTTGGCAGTCTACCCGCCCACCTGTCCTCAGCTGAATGCGAGGATCGTAGATATTGGAGTGCCTGGATTATGAGTATGACGGTGCGGAGCGAAGTATAAGTCGAGGTACCACGAGTCCGATCAGCCACCTGCCGACCACTATCGCTTAAATTATGCAACTAAGCTAATTTTTAAGTGATCATCAGTGGGACGTGATAGAATTATAATTCAAACGGTGCAATATTATCAACTTAACCAATATCAATTGTCCCCGATCTTATAAACGGATTATAAACATTCAAGGTTAACCCAAAAAAGTTCGACCCATCTACCACCTACCGACCAGTACTAAGCTTCATTGAGAATCGGGGCCTTGATTAAGGAACTCGGAATAGGGACATTCTGTATTGAAGAAAATTATCAGGGTTTGTTATGAAAATATTGTACCACGGTAATTCCGCGTAACTGAACAGGGTTATCATATAGTGAATTACCGGGTTGCCGAGTAACGGACGACGAGGTGGAAGTAAACAATCCTGTTAGATGTTAATTTGCTATTTATTTATTAGGAGTTGAAGGATTGAAATTAAGATACCCTGCACTATTAGATTGTTGTCATTGTTGTTATTGTTCAGGCTCATGTTCATGCGGATTGATTCTTTCTTGTAAACACAGGCTCACGCACAGGATAAGTAGCTATGGATCTTCGTGCGTGAATAAGCCAAGACATTTCTCCTTTTAGTTAAGTTTAATAATATACAAAAGTTATATCTTTCACTTTAGTGTGACTCTTTTATATGATCAATACAACCTAGAGGGTTGCATTTTTAACAGGGTTGTTATTTATCATATAAATTTAATTCCCGTATTCGCATCTTTTCTAACCTTATGCTTATTCTTTGTAGCTGAAAGATCAATCAAAGCTTTAAGTGCCCTTTTCTCAATACACATTTGAATATATTGTCATGCTCTATAGTTAAGTATATCCAAGGCTTTTGAAGTACACTGTCCTAGTACGAAGTCTGATCTTCACAGGCCTCTTTGGTATTTAAAATTTCGATATATTTGCTGTAATCTTCTTGTTTATTGATGTTGTTTCAGGGTCAAAGATTTTTCTGGGACGTTTAGGTGTTCCCAGTCGAAGTATGGCTTTTCAAATGAATTTATTTGAAGTTTTTTTTTTTCGATTCCATCGCTTAAGACCTGGAGCATCCCATTCGGCTCGAGTTTGAGAACCTTTTAGACAAGAAATTCTTGCATCATGATAGCAAGATAAAAAGTTATTTGTCTTTTATGGTGCACTGTAGCTTATAAAAGCAGGTTTGTTCAGGATTTTGTAACACAGAGACTTAAGAGAAAAGGCACAATTTAAATCTATATGCTGAAGAGTATGATGTGTATGTGCGTTTCGTGGATAATATGCACCTGATTTTGCTCGCATCCCATTTGTAAGTCAACGTTAACATGACTACCATGCCCATCAAGAAAGAAGTAACAGTCTTTATTGCGAAAGCACTGAGGGTATTTTTTATGCAATAATACGTTTTGTAACCAGATAAGTGCAATTTTATTACTTGCCCAACAGTTTGAAGAAGTCGTATCACAAATTTGGGGGTGTTTTCCTCAAATCATAGGCTCTCAAAATTTTCGCCTTTCAAAATTACCAATGGCGTATCTTCCTTCAATCTAAGGATATCGATCTTGTAAATTTGCTTCACGTCATTGGAGATTTCATAAAATTTTTCTATCGCTTCATACGTTGCACCTTCGACTCAAGCAACTCCAAGATTCCAGGCTATTGATGTCTGTATTGATAAGTTATGTTTGAGAAATCTCCTAGTCTTTTGACTATCAAGCGGTATGTTTTCTCCTTGGATTAAAAGAGAATTTGCAGCCATTTTGCAAAGATAAAGATAGCTAGGTGAATTCTTCAAAGTTACTAGCTGGATTAACAATTCAACTGGATATTGCTCCTGAGCTAGTGACAAGCAATGTTAGATTATCTGACTCAATGACGCAGATCCAAACTATTTTTTCCCTGTAAAATGTCCCATTTCGTACACTGCTTAGTCAAGGCCCCGATTCTCAATGAAGCTTAGTGCTGGTCGGTAGGTGGTAGGTGGGGCTGACTTTTTCAATTAGTAGACCACGTAATTAGGCTTGGGTTAAAGAGATTTTTAAAGCAACACCTATAAAATTATATTTATCATGCAAGTAAGCTTCCATTGGTTGGATGATCACTTACAAATTAGCTTAGGTGCATAATTTAAGCGAAATTAGTCGGCAGGTGGCTGATCGGACTTAAGGAAAGCTAGTTCTGCTTTTACTATCTCGAACCTGGGAAAATGTAACTCGCATATACATATGCAAGCAGTTTGGCCTCAAAACAAGGATTAAAAATGCGCTAGCTGGGATCATCCAGACCTTTACTGGGATATTTCTGCGCTAGAACTACCATGCTTATGTACGATTATTTCATAACTTTCTTCTTTCACATCCGGAAGTCTTGCTAGACATGGATTGTACATAGGATCAACAAGTCAAAAACGCTATTTTGACGCAAGAAAGATTTTCAACAATAAAAAATCAAACAACTAATGCAGACTTTTTGGATCCCGACAAGGAGTTTGACAAGGCTAAAAGTCGTATCCAATGCAAGGTGACGTCCAACATCTTCGACGTTTGATTTCAGAGCAAAATGTTTACTTGGTGGAAAAAAAAAAAAAAATCCATGATTTCTGTCACTTCTAACAGCTTCAGATACATGGAAAAAACGCGACAATTATCTCTTTGACCAATACAATGTTCATCTATTGCAGTTTTCCATTAAATGCATATCACTTTCTAATCAGAAATAATATACTTCCGTGAATAGTAACCACAATATTGTAGATATACTAGCTCGAAAACACTTTGAAGGATGGAGTCTGTGTTAGATCAATATTATTTAGCTCCGATGGAACACCGTCAGCTTAAACATTAAGATGAGATTCTCAATTTGGATTCAAAGTTGGCGCAGTCCATATCACTAAGCGTAGCTAAGAAGCATAAGATAACTCTGTTAAATTACAAGTTTCGAGGTTTAGGATCTATACATGTCTATTGGAGTATTACATTCTCTTGATCTATTATCAAGTGATAAAGCTTGATATGAATTATTTATATTATTATTAGATGAAGGATTCGTCTTTGTGTAATTAAATTTCTCTTTCTAAATTTTGCAAGTTTCAATATCTTAAAGAAAACTTATACTCTTATTTAATTTGGTGAATTAGAGAGCCATGTTCGAAAAACACACATAAGCAGCCTTTCCAATTTAATGCTTCGTAGCCATGTGACGCATACAGAACTAGCAACCGGTCGAAAATGAAAAGTAAATAGGCGAGGAATATCCAAGAAAAAGGGATTCTCATATACACCAGAGCATGATGCTATACAAACAAAAATAAAGTAAAATATTAACTGGAAACAAATGATGAATAGAAAAAAGAAAATAGAAAACATTAAATAATAATTACATGAAAAATAAATGAAAGATGAAGAAAAATTAANACCTCCTTGGATCGTAACCCGTGAGAGAGAGTAATGGTCTTGAATGTATCTCTTCATCTTGGCCCAGACATGCTCAATCAAGTTCAAGTCTGGAGAGTAAGGAGGTCAATCGATTGTCTTAATTTGACGACGGAAGTTGTCCTAAGCCCAGATCGATGGCACGATGCGTTGTCGTGTTGAAACCAGGTGTCCCTTCCTTGTGATCACTCGTACTGAACCAGCCTTTGTACTTGCGACAAAATGTACGCATTGTACTCGGCTGAATTCATTGTCCCATACTCCTTTTCCCAAAACGTCCCCGATGCTTCCCTTCCGTTGTGTATAATTCCATGAAACATCCAAGCTAGAAGTTTCCCATACTGAGGAGTTAGGCACTCGGGACGAAATCGGTCAAAAAGTATTTCCTACCTGTCGCCCTCTACAAGAACCGTCGCATACTTTCGGCTATTTGCTCCTCCATGAGTCCAAACTTCATCAGAAAACATTTTCTCAGAAAGTCTCTGGGGCGACCAATAAAAAGCACGCATTTCAAACTCCAAACGCCTTTCCTTGTGCTCTGGTTTATTTGAGAATCCCTTTTTCTTGGATACCCTCCATCCATATCCTTGCGACTTGAACGCAGTCCGAATCGCTTTACTCCCGAATTGGTTCAGGTCCAACTCCAGGGCCAGATTTGGTATCATTTGGAAGGGTGCATGCCGATAATGTGGGTTGGTGTATAGCCAGCTCACCATTTCCTGGGCTTTTTCCTCCGGTATTGCTGGCTTGCCCCCGCACCTCCTCCTCCCAGACTCAAAGCCATGCTTTCGGGCATAGTATATTTGAC